>JXTB01000755.1:92373-111245 GCA_002914805.1 Parasponia andersonii | reverse complement strand
AAACTATTTTAGAGAGAGAAACAATATAGCTCAGAGAGAGAAAATCAATGGAAGAGAGAGCATGGAAAGAGGAATTAGAGAAAAATAGTGAGAACAAACACTTAAGAGTGAGAAGAATAGCTGCAGGACTCAACAAAGAATTTTTTTTTAGAGTAGTTCTTCTTTCACTTTAAATTTTTTAATTGATTATTATGACTCTATATTTATCGTTTTTCTCAGTTTAGTTATGTTCTAGATTTCTTTTCTAGGCTTATGATGTAGCCTAACTATGATGTTTTAAATTTTTCTTTCAATTTAGTCTATGAAAATTATTTTTTTTAGTTGAGTTTTTAATTCTGTTCTTCATGTTTCTTTTAATTGACCACTAAATAGATAATTTGTTAATCATAATAAAAGTAGAAAGCGATTTATATGTCTAGTTCATTGGATTGAAAGCCATGTAAAATATGAATATATTTATATGGTTTGTGTAGTCGGTATATGAGTTTCCATAGATCTTAATAAATTTTTAATTAGTTTAATTTACATAGGAATAAAGTGAATTGGTAATTAAAGGTATTTTTGTTTGAACTCGGAAGAGAATAGTAAATAAATTAGGGAATCTTGACTATCAATTAGATGAATAATTTTGGGCTAATGAGATAAAAAATTTTAGAAGGGGATTAGTTAGGGTGAAATCAAGCACCCTAGGTTTATTTACATTAATTTAAACCTCGTTCAATTTTCATTTTACACTCTCTATTATAATTTTAATTTTTTTCATTTTAATTGCATTTATTTTATTTTTAGTTTTAATTTAATTTAGTTTGTCTTTAGTCGTTTAATTCAAATAAAATTACGATTAGAAAAATTCTGGTACTTAGTAAATCTACAGTCTTTGTAGGACAATACGCATACTCACATTTTATTATTTGTTATGATTTTATGCGCTTACAAAATTATATAACGAGTTTTTGGTGCCATTGTCAGGGACTGTTTAATTTTTATTAATATCGATACTGAGTATTCTTAATTTTAATTAAAATTTTTATTTTTAACTTTTTTTACATTGTCTCTAGATTTGATTTTTCAGGTGTTCATAGTTAGTGCTAGGAAAAAAAAAAAGCTAAGATATAGAATAACACTAATACCTCTGTCCAATATCATTGAGTCTCTATTTGAAGCATGGGAAAGCTATAAAGAGCTGTCAATATGGGCGCTATATAATAGAATGCCAAGACGGTGACAAGTTGAAATATTCTACAATGGGTTGAACTACATAACTAAGAATATGGTTGATAGAGTTGCTAGTGGATCTCTATATAGAATAATAGTTGATTAAGCATATAAGTTGATAGAAGCGATGATTTGTCATTATCGGAATCTAACAGGATATTCCATGTCAAAAATATCCATCGAAGTCTATGAAACTGATGCAATCTCAGCTTTGTCTGCTCAAGTTGCTACTTTGTCGAGGCAATTGGATAATTTGAGAGTAAATGCCATATAAACTCCATATCAATCGTGTGAATTATGTGGAGGAAACAATATGAGAGTTAATTGTCAATTTGAAAGTTTGTTTTCACCGTATACCACTGAACAATCTAACTATGTGTCAGACTTCCAATAGCAGCGTAATCTATATCTTGCACAAATACTCTGTGGTGGCAAAATTATTCAGATTTCTCATGGAACAATCAACATACGATGAATCTTTCACTAGAATTTCAACAATAAAAGAAGAATGTATCTTTGGAAGATGCCCATTCCAAACTTGCCCAAATGATATCTTAGTTCATTACAAATTGAGATGCATTACCCGATACCTTGATGAGCAAATGGGTCAACTGACAACTCTTTTATCCAAAAGACCACATGAATCTTTATTGAGCAATAATGAAACCAATCTAAATAGTGAAGAGATGGAGATTACATGTGAACAAGTCAGTGAATCGCAAAATGATTCGTAAGAATCTACAGAAAGTCAAGCTTCTACTGCTCTTTCTCAATCAATATTTCTAAGTAAAACAGGTAAGGACAATATGGAGCAACTTGAAATCTATACTATGGATATTGATGAAACAAGTTCAACTATACGACAATCACAAATAGTTAAATCTTTCAAAGTTGAGCATCTAGAAACACCGATAGAAGCTTGGATAGTCTATTTTGAGATAACAAAAGCTAAAAATAGAAAGGCTATAGNAGAAAGTCAAGCTTCTACTGCTCTTTCTCAATCAATATTTCTAAGTAAAACAGGTAAGGACAATATGGAGCAACTTGAAATCTATACTATGGATATTGATGAAACAAGTTCAACTATACAACAATCACAAATAGTTAAATCTTTCAAAGTTGAGCATCTAGAAACACCGATAGAAGCTTGGATAGTCTATTTTGAGATAACAAAATCTAAAAATAGAAAGGCTATAGAGGATGCACATTATTTGATAGCTTTGCCAAGTTTTGTTTATGTGAGAAAGTTGAAATTTAAGAAACTTGGAAAGGAATTTTTTTAGACCATTTTTATCCAGCCAAAAGCCTCCAATACTTAAGCTTAAGTTCTTATCCTCTCATTATCGATTTGTATATATGAGTGATGCTTGTAAGAATGCCAAAATTGAAAAGGAGTTTGCAAAAAGATGTTGTGATAGACACAAGACCTCCATAATAGTATTTGATCTCATATAGGAATTACTAAAGAGTCTGACTGATAATTATAAACTAAGTGCATATTGGGAGACAACCCATGAACTATTTTTTTTCTTCGCTTTTAATTTTGAATTTTTAGGTTTCTTTTCTTTTGTTATATTTTCTTTTTTGTATGTTTTAGGCTCTTGCACAAGTTTGAGGTCGATATATAAACTTCAACGACTCAACCAAAAGTCTCCATCTACATGTAAAAATTTGAGAGAGTTTTCTTTTACTTTTTCTTTTATTTTTAATACTAAGAACAATGCTAATTTTAAGTTTGGGGGTAGGAAGTTAAATTTTTCAAAAAAAAAAGAATGAATTTTTTTAAAAAAATTATATTAGTTTAGTTTTTTTTAGGTTTTTTAGATATGACCTAGTTTAATGATCAATGTCGATGATAAGAACTTGATTTAATTGAATAAAGTTCTTGGGAAAATGATGAATATTATTTTTATCTGTGTGCTTAATTCTATGTTAGTTTAGTTTTGCTTATGATTCCTTGAAATTTTGAGCACCTAATTAGTTGTATTTAATTGAATTGCCTTCTTAGAGAAAGTTTATATAAATTAAGTATGTTTTTGAATCTTATTAATAGACTTTATAACTTATTTGAATATTACTTGAGGTGAAATCCTAGATTGTATTGCATTAGAGATATGATTTAGGCCATCTTTAGATTGTTTGAGCCTTATAGTACCTTTGACATTCATATCCCTACTTCACCACTTTGAGCCTATATAAATATTTTCTTTGATACTAATAATTTTAGCCTAGTTTTTAACAATTTCCAATATTTTACCTTATGCCTGATGGCACATGTGATCTTTATTGAATATCTGGTAAATTATATGACAAATTGGGAGGAAGGGTAGTATATTGAGAAAAAATTATTTTGAGGTAGAATAGAAGAAAAGAAGGTACTATACCCTTGTGAAAAAAATTGAAGAAAAATAGGAAAAACAAGAGAAAAGATTGAAAAATCATAAGTTTAAGGTATAGTGCCTTAATGAAAAAATATGGAGTGAAAAAAGGCAATAAAAAATAAGTTTAGGGGTATTATAAAGTGGTTGAGTGCAAGGTGTCAACTTAAGTTGTATAAAGATCCAAGAATAAGATATGTACTTAGGATGATTTGAGCCACAAAAATATCTATTATCCTACATATTACCTTAGCCATACTTTACAAACTTAATAAAGTCTTAATGATTTTTGGTACAGTATTAGCCTACATTAGTAGAGACTGGTATGAAAATCAGGCCTATAGAGTTTATATATTTCTATCTTAAAATTTATTATAACTTACTTGTTTGCATAAATTGATCCAAGTTACATATGATTAAATATAATTATTTGTTCACACACACACACAATGAATATGTAGTGGAGTTAGGTCAGTATTTGAATTGAAATTCTAGACTTTTACAGTGTTCGAAATTTTTTCTTGACTTTTATACTATGTAAAATCTTTGAGGCAAGTTTTGAAAGTCGAACTGGATCATAGTTAAGTCATAGTTAAGTGTTTAGAATTCTATTTAGGTTTTTCTTTCTTTACTGTGCTCTTGGACTAGCACCAAGACCTTGGTTTATATTATCCAAGTACTTGAAAAAACTCAAAGTGACATTATATACATGGTGTCTATCGTAAAAAATATTCTATATAGTTCATATATCTTCTCTTCTAAAATACCAGAATTTAAACGATAAATCAGAACTAGTCTTTTAGTATCTCAAAAAGATAAAACACATAAAAGTAAGTTTATCACTCACTAGGATTAAAGTTTTCTATAATCATGCTAGATTAGTATTAACTCCATAAAATTAGAATTATCTAGTGCTGATTTGCCTTAAGTTTTGCGATGTTCTTATTTATATTAAGTTGTTTCAATTATTTTTTTTTTGTTGTTTTGATGTTTTGCTTGTTTATATATATAAATAAAACAAAGGTGTTTGATGCAAAATGAAGTGAATTTATGCTTCCAAAATGGGTCTTTTAAATCATTGAGACGAAGTTGAATCCGATACGGATATAACGTAATGAAAATAAGGTAAATCAGAGCTAAAATAAAGAAATAACACACCCAGAAAGCCGCGGTGTTGGACCAGTTAAAAAGTGGCACCGCAATGCCAACTCTCAGGAACTTTTGGCATCGTAGTACAAAAAAGGTACTGCAGTGCCACCGTCTGCATCTTAGGTTAATAATTGACAGTCAAGATTAATTTTTTGACGATCCAAAAGTCCATATTCGACCTACCTTAGGTTTGCATGAGCCACCTCTTTAAAACTCTTTTTTTGGAGTTGAAAGAGGCATATTGGGATAGAGAAAAAGAGAGGGAGGCAGCCACGGAAAGAGAAGAAGAGGAGGAAGAAGAAGATGAAGATATGGTCTATCAACTCTATTTCTTGATTTCCTCCCCAACATCAACATCATAGTTAGTTCTTAGCTTCTTTTATTTATTTTTTTGTGAGTTTTGCATTGTGTTGGAGATTACGTGTATATTTTTTATTTAATATAGATTTGTATTTTGTAATTAATGTAGATTATGAGTTGTAGATTATGATCAAATTAAATTGTATTTTGCCTTAATTAGGATAGGATTTGTTTCTTTTTTTGAGCTGTTGATATCCTGTATTTATAGAGGCGTCTAAGCCTCTAACAATCTGAGATAAAAATATTTTCTTCCAAAAAAGTCTTCACATTGTATTTTTCATATTTGAAGAGTGATATTGTTGAGAGCAAATTTTTAAGGAATGATTCAAGAGAGCAAAAAACAAGTTTGGAGGAGAAAATTAACAACTTCTATAAAATCTTCAAGTTCTTCAAAAAGAGGGAAATGCTAAAACTCTTTTCTCTTTGATATTTTATATTTCTTGAATTCATTGTATTAAAATTTTATTGTTCTCAATTTATACCATGAACTAAATTCTTTTTTGTCTAGTTTTACTATGTGAATCAACCTAGTATCTTGTGTTTACTTATTTCTCTTCTTTCATTAATAGAATCCATTGTTAAGTTATTTATTTAATCTTATGCTTATTGCTTCTATTTAATTGATCACTAAATAGATTGTTAAGTGAAACCTTTATGAACTTGAGAAGGAGAATTAAGGTTTGGACTTAGGTAAAACAACATAAGATCACTTAATGTAGGGTGAGTTTGCATAGGATAGGAATATACCTATGTGACTTGTGCAACTTTTGTGTGAGAATAACTAAACTTAATGAATCTAGTCAATTTATGTTAGGAGTAATGTATTAGCTTGTCTAGGTATTTTCTTTTATGTCTTAGAAAGGAGTTTGTGAATATATTTGAATTCTCGGATAATAATTCTTGTGGATTAATTAATATGAGAGGAAAATTAGGATATTGTGTGTTTAAAAGAAGGTTGGAGAGTTAGTAAACCTAGACATTTTTCTTATTGTTTAATTTTATTCATTTTGCATGATAGTTTAGTTTTCTTGGTTTTATTTCTTTAAAATCTATATATTGTTTGTTTGGATAAAGCTAGGATTAAAATAATTTTGATACTTAGTATTAAATTATAAATTAATCCTCATCGGTTCGACACTCTACTTCTATATCTATATTATTTATGACCATATGCATTTGCATGGGAGTGTGTGATTTTATAGTTATACATTCTAACCAACAATCAATAATTAGTGAAATTAAAAATTTGAGTTACGATACTTAATCTCAAATTCTAATTTACTCGGTCCTATTCGATGTTGTTATAACTTTCTTATAACGTACTAATATTTCTATCCGAAGACTTTGATAATTGAAGACTTCATTAATCAAATAGATAATAGTACATTATATGGCTTAGTAAAGTATTCCATCTTCAATATGTAGAATACGAACAATTTAATTAAGACTTAATAAAATAAAGAATATAATGTCTCCCATATATGAACTCATCAAATGAATAATTCTTTATTACTCATTACATATCTCAGAATCTTAAAAATTCATGACATAGAATTTATTAATAACAAATAATATGATAAATATTTGTTATAATATCAAAACAAATAAACTGCTTTATAAAACTTTATTCCAATAGTTAAAGCATAGGTCAATAGGTCATGTCAGACCAATGATTTTATATTATAGGCCGACACGTCACGAAAAGCATGTTTGTACCTAACTGAAATAGGTCATGCCAGTACAGTATTGCATATTTGACAACTCTACTTACAAGGCTTAGCTTACAACTACTTATAGTTTTGGAGGTTTTCAGAAACTTCTAGAAGCATAGGGCATCTTGTACTTGAAGAAGAGCTTGTCTTCAATGCTAAGTAGTTTCTAGAATATTCTTGAACATGTAGAGGTATCAAACTTTCATGGGAAAGCTTTACCTCTTGCCCAAGTGTTGAGATGTTGAGTTATGATTAGAGGACTTTGTCTTGTAGGCTAAAGTAGAATGATATATCAATGTGTCCAATAGGGATTCTCTAAGTGATAGGAGCTTATCAAGTCATGGTATCAACAAATTTGATCTTTTGACTCCACTAAATTACGTTAAGAACACATAATTCATCATAGCTAATATGTGACTTAAGGTATTAATTGCAAAAATTAGATTATTCCCAAAACAAAGTGTCTGCAATTCAAACTGGCCATTTTACCACATTTAATGCAAGAACCGCACATATAACTTATGTCTATTCTCAAACCATGCAGTTTTGAAGTGAAGAAGAGAAATCAAACGAAATAGGGTATTAATTGCAAAAATTGGATTAACCCAAAAACAAAGTGTTTGCAATGCAAACTGGCCATTTTACCACATTTAATGGAAGAATCGCACATATAACTTATGTCTATTCTCAAACCATGCAGTTTGAAGTGAAGAAGAGAAATCAAACGAAATACACCTACATTTGCAGTGTAGTCTGGTTCACTTTAGTCTTTTACTTATTCTACTTAATTGGTAACAAAAAAGTTTTAGGACCAAATCTTCCAGTAGCAAAATGAATATCGTTCTTATGGAACTTTTTGTAACCATATATTTAGTAACAGAACCTTTCACTATTTTTACTACCATATAATATTGAGTAGCGAAAAGTACAAAAGGATTTTTGCTGCTGACNTGATTTGTTAGCATATAACACATAGACCTGCTTGATTTTACTTTTGGCTAACTTTTATCGCTAAAATAAGATTTGCTATTAGGTAGTGAGTTTTTGCTATCAAGTCATAACAAATGGACCTGATAAATTTTATTTTTGGCTAACTTTTGTAGCTAACTAAAATAACATTCGCTATTAGAAAGTGATTTTTTGCTACTAGAAATTTGGTATTCATTTTAATATGATTTGCTACCAGTATTTTTTGCTGCCAAAACTAAGTAGCAAAAGGTAACTATTTAATACGAAATATATTTGGTGGCTAAAAGTCTAGCTAGTAACAAAAAAATCATATTAATTTTTATATTTCATTTGGTATGCAAGATAAGATAAGATTGGACTATTTTAAAGAATTGAATTGAATAGGATAAGATTATAGCATAATCCTATCTTATGTTTGGTGTGCTATTTTTTGTTATGATAGAATTAGCATGTGCATGTCATATTTTTAAATAAATAACAAATTTTGAGATTTGATTAATTTAGAAAATACAACTTTTAAAATTAATTTAGAAAACACCACTTTTAAAAATGGAATTCGAAAAGTACCATTTTAAAACTTAATTTTAAAAATATCATTTTTAAAAGCTTATTTACGAAAATACCACTTTTAATTTTTTAATTTCGAAAAATTACTCTTAAAATTTAATTTAGAAAATACTTTTTTTTACTTTAAAAATATTCTATTATTTTTAATCAAATTCTTAATCTCTCTCAATCCCAAGTTCTCAATACGATAAAATTATCCCATTCTAATAGTACTATTTTAGGAATAGATTATTTTAATCATATTCGATACTTCTCATACACATACGTCAAACATGAGATTAATTTAGTCCTATCGTATTCTATCTTTATCATCTTTATCATGCATTCAAATAGGGCCAACAGTGAATACTAAAACTGGTCATTTTGTTTTCTTGTCCTCTTTGTAAAGAAACACGTTTTGATGATATTTGCCGCCATCTGCTATATACAAGTTCAAATTGTGCATATATTTGATTTACTCAAAGGGAAAACAGTTGACCATTATGGTTTAAAAATAAAACAGTGGCAAAAATTGTCCAGCTTTTTCTAAGTTTTATGTCTTACTGAGAGTGGTGATGGAGCAAGGATGTTAATCAGGAGGACTTCTTGCCTATTGTCGACGACTTAATTAGAAGACAAATACTTAAGAAGGAATTGGAGAAGCAGCCAAGACTGTTTGAGTTCGTCTTATGATAGTATAGTTATAACAACTAATCTTCGAGGTACATGCAACACTTGAAATATTGGCCTTTTTTTTTTTTTTGAAACCTTGAGATATTGTACATTGATCTTGTGTAATTGATTACTGTTCTTTGATATATGTGTTATCCTTTTCTACAAGCTAGGAAATTTCTATGTATTTATATTCGGAAAATATTGGTGATACTTTTAATTATATTATATTATATATGTATATGTACCAATCGTGATTGCTACTAAAAAATGCAACGTTTTTTAAACATAGACCCGTTATCCTACTTTTTCAATATTACCACGTGGCATATGATTGGTGAACTAGAATTTATCATTAATATGTTAAATAATATTCATCAATTAAGTACAATACTTATTTTGCTCGTCAATTGATGATTATTTAATCACTTACTACATCAAGTAGTATTAAAAAAATAGAACTATTATATAGTATCACAATTAATAGTTTTTAAATAGTATCACAATTAATAGAAAAGTCAATAAAATCCAAAATATTAGATGTATGCTATTAAAAGCGTGCGGCAACATTAGATGAATGCTTTTCAAAATGTACAACTGCTCCAAATTAATGCTATTAGAAATGTACAAACTGCACCAGATAAATGTAATTTTTTAATTACAACATACTGAATGAATATTTTAAAAGCGTTTCTGCAGTATTCCATAAATTCTATACAAAAAGGGTGATTTTTTTTATAGAATACACAAAAAATTACTATAAAAATGGGCACTTTGAAAAACTGGGGTTGTCATATCATGCATATAAATGTTATGATCGACTCTTTTATAACATTTATTACCTGATATAAATGACATTTTTTTGTGTTAAAAAAAAAAAAGAATAGAATTTAGAGAAGCAGCAATCCTAATTACTAGAAAGAATATTACTTATACAAAGCCAGTAATTAGTTTGGATGACTTTGACAATAATATCAAAAATTATAGTGAATCATAATCATAAACCTACTCGGTGAGGATAAAGGGAGAAAAATGCTACAAAGGGGTAGGTGAGGCAAAAAGTGTGGTTGTATGCAAATATCTGTTTGGGTGTGTGAATAAAGTCCCACGCTGGTAAGATGCACATGAGAATGAATCTTTATAAGATGCCGAGTGTTACTCCAATCAATTGGTTATAATCCTTTTGAGATGGAGCTTCACGAAGCCCAAATCCTAACAATGCTGTCAATGGTATTTTATATATATATATATAGGTTGTCAATCTAATAAGTTTTTTTTTTTATCTATGGGTAGGTTTTTTTTTTTAGCCGTTGGATCACTATCTAATAGTGATCTAATGATTATAATGAAGTGCATGAAAAAACGTGCATCATTAATACTCTTTCTCTTTCTTATTTTTTACAATAAAAAAATGTGCATGCTAAAAATTGATACTTATGTATAAATAAAAAAAAATACCTACTAAATTGGTTATATATATATATATATACTAATTCAGTAAGAAGCCAATATTTAGTTTGGATGACTTTGACAATAATATCAAAAATTATAGTGAATCATAATCATAAACCTACTCGGTGAGGATAAAGGGAGAAAAACGCTACAAAGGGGTAGGTGAGGCAAAAAGTGTGGTTGTATGCAAATATCTATTTGGGTGTGTGAATAAAGTCCCACGCTGGTAAGATGCACATGAGAATGAATCTTTATAAGATGCCGAGTGTTACTCCAATCAATTGGTTATAATCCTTTTGAGATGGAACTTCACGAAGCCCAAATCCTAACAATGCTGTCAATGGTATTATATATATATATATATATAGACACTAATTCAGTAAGTATTTTTTTATATAGTTATCAATTCTGGCTAATAAAATTTTTTTATATTAAAATATAAAAAAAATAACATTAATGATACACGTTATTTCGTATATTTTATTATAATTATTGAATAATTATTAGATGATAATTTAATAACTAAAAAAAATACTAAGTAAAAAAAATACAACATCGATTTGCAGCCTATATATATATATTTTATCCTTGTTTGTCAAACCTTACTTATGACTTTTTGAAAAAACCGAAGATAGAGAGTCTGAAGAATCAATTATTTTGAGCCAAAGTCTGAATATATACTAGTTTCAAAATGCGTTTTGAAATTGGCGTATTACGTTCTTCATTGAAAAATTAAATGAACGAAACAATATCTTTTTCTTATAATGGCTTTTGTTTGTTTTTATAACTTACTTTTAGAAAATATCTATCTTGAAAATACAAAAGTTGTGTTTCTAAACCAATTTTTCTTTCTAAATTAATCGTGTTCAAACTTCAAAATAGTATGGTATGCTCTCTTCCCCTTTCTCTTTCTTTCTTCCTTTTACAAGTCTTTGCTTTTCTTAGCAAGTGCCTTTTCTTACCTGAGAGGGGATCTTCCCCTTTGATATGGTTTTTCTCGTATTCTTTTATTATTTTTGCTTTTACTTTCAAATAGATCTTTCATTTATAAAGTTTGTTACTCACCTAGATCTAAAGTACTCTTAATTTACTCAGATCTAAATTTGAGATAATTTGGAATGATTTTAATTTTTTTCTCTTTTACTAATGTAATTGTCCTTCAGATCTATATCATTTTTCATTCAAATTTAAGATAGGTAGTTACTATCGCGGATCGAAATTGGTAGAATCTCTCTTGATAAATCAATTAGAATTGTCAATTCGGATAATAAAGAATTTCAACAAGTCATTAAAGAGTTCTATCATTTCTTTTCATGAAGTTTTTCTCCAAGATCATTGGCGAGGTCTATTTTTATTCCGAGATCTTTGAAGGATTTTCTGTCTTTAAGATTATGAATCGATTATTTCTTGATTTTCATTGTAAAAAGTTGTATGTAACTCAATTTGCTATTTATAATATTTATTTGAGTGTTAATGAAATTGTTTCTTTGAAAAAAGAAACTTAAAAATATTAATTTTATGTTGGGAACCGTTATAACTCTTGTTTTTTTTTTCTATTTTAATTAATAATATTTGTCTCTTGGGTTATTGAGCAAGAGATTGTGTCGATCTAGTTAGCTAGGTTTCTTTTACTCTC
The DNA here is from genome assembly GCA_002914805.1 of Parasponia andersonii. NCBI lineage: Eukaryota > Viridiplantae > Streptophyta > Magnoliopsida > Rosales > Cannabaceae > Trema > Trema andersonii. Next base: position 99,156 of record JXTB01000755.1, on the reverse strand, counting down.
TATTTGATGCTTCTTCTCCCTGATTGACATCTATTGAAAATTATAAAAAAATAAAATTAAAAAAAAAAGGTTGTCTACTAAGTGGCCGGCCGTAAGGGATTCAATTTTTATTTTTGATTCAGGCATCCTAAATAATCAAAACAAGAATCCTAAAATTCCTTCCGATAATTTTCTTCAAATTGTCAATGCCAATGCATATTCACAAGTGTTTTCTTTTTTCCTTTCTTTTTAAGAGTATCGTAAACTCTTACATGTGGGGTTAAACAAAACCAAGGGCAAACATATTGGATTGAACCACCATGATCACCCAAATAAAACTAAACCTAGCTAGTACGTACTATATAGAGTTGAAACTGAAAGGCCTTTCTATCATCAAATATAGCTTCAACATCTTGTCCATTCTGTTTTCCTTAACTCATGGTTCATGATCATTTTCATTGGATTCCCTGAGCCTTGTCCCTCTCAATTCTTCTGTAAGTACTTTAATCGAATCCGAAACTTCGGCCTTGTACACATAAAACTTAGAAATAATCAAGAAGAAAATAAAATTAACAAAGCTCAACAATGCAAAAAAAGCATAGTAATAGTCTAGATGTGAATCATTAAGGTTGTTCAGAATCCATCCATGATGACCATTCCTCTTGGTAATACCAGAAACCGTGGAAAGAAGGAAACTACTAAGAAAGCTTCCAACTCCTAATGTTGTCATAGCATAAGAAGTTCCAAGGCTCTTCATATTTTCTGGTGCTTGGTCATAGAAGAACTCGATTTTTGCCACCTCCGAAAATGCGTCAGCAGTTCCCATAAGAATAAATTGAGGAAGCAAAATGAATATGGAGAGAGGTACTTGTCCTCCACTTTGAACAAGTCCATGTTCTCTAGCCACTCTAAGTCTATGTCTCTCAGTAAGAGAAGCTATTGTCATTAGTATGATGTGGAGAATCATTCCGATTCCCAGTCTCTGGAGGAGAGTGATTCCTCTGGGATTCTTTGTCCATTTCCGAATGATCTTGACGAAATACCAGTCATATAGGACTACGCTGATGAGCATGGATATGGTTACGAAAGCGGTGAGACTTGCTGGGGGGATTTTGAAGCTACCAACTGATCTTTGTAGAGTAGTTCCTTGCTTGATGAAGAGGGTGTTGACTTGAGCAAGCATAATGCTTGGAACAAAAGTGGAGACCAAAATTGGTAGCATCCGTACCATTTGTTTGGTTTCTTCCACTCGAGTCACAGAGCATAGTAGCCAGGGGCTGATTGAGCCTGTTCTCACTGCAGCTTTGTTAAGGAACCTGCATTATGATATATATATATATATATATAAACATAACAATATTAGAGCATATTTTTACGCTAGCTAATCTAGCATATGTATATGTACATAGTAATTTAACACATGAGTAGCAATAGATGTGCCAAAATGTCTCCAAAATGAAGTGATATCATATTTTGTTCCAGATTTGGGTTTTCATCATCTAATGCCAAATTCAAGATGCATAAAGATATGCCATAATATAGTTACCTAGGACGTAATCAAATATATGAGTATCTTGACTAGAATTATCTTTAATACCACCAAATAATCCAGGTCAAATAAGGACAATTGAGACGAATACAAAAATATATAATAGACGTACTCGACTTGAATTTTTAATTTCTTAAAGGAGTAAGGGCATGTAATTAGGATAGTTTTTCCTTCTGCTTTTATACAATAGAACTTAAAGCCAAAGTCTTCAATATACAGTGTGTATGATATATTTTAAATTTAATTTTAGGATACAAAGATACTTCTTTATGACGTATTAAAATTAGGAAAAACATGAAAAATATATATTTTCACTAAAATCTGAAGAAAAAAATTTCATATTTTCATTGAAGCTCTTTCGTGAGAAGCTACATGTGAGTATGGCTTCTTTTGAAAGAACTTTCAAGAGTAAAAAACTTTTTTAAAGGATTTTTTTTTTTTTTTTGGGTGCTCAGGAACCCAAAAGTTAGTTTCTAAAAGTCATGCTAAATAAGTTCGAGACAAATAAAGTCATGTACAAGAATGCAATATTATTAAACTATATTATGCTTACCTTAAGGATGGGGTGGATTCAATTCTATAATTCCCCTTCTTCTCGTACACTCCCAAGTCAAGCTCATAGAGGTCCTTAGGATCAGGAGGGAGAGGTACATTCCACTTCCTCATGGAAGCCAAAATGACTTGGGCCATTTTTGTAAATGGGCTCCCAGTTGGGACTTTATGTCTATAGAAAGGTGTGCCAGATAAGAAGATCCCAATAGAAATAGCAAGCCCAACAGTTGGGAGTGCATATCCAAGTGTCCAACCAATATTATCTTGTAACCAAACAAGAACTGTATTAGCAAAGAAGGTCCCAAAAAAGATACTAAACATCCACCAATTGAAGAATGAAAGCTTCTGCTCCTTCTCCTTTGGATGGAACTCGTCGAATTGATCGGCACCAATCGTCGAGATGTTCGGTTTGGTCCCGCCGGTTCCCACGGCTAGGGTGTAGAGTGCGCCGTAAAACACTGCTAGTTGTAACGTGGATGCCTTCTTGCAGTTCTCCAAGTTAGGGTCTTGGCAGGTAGGAGGTTTTAGCGCCGGAATTGAAACTGCTAGTGTCAATACGGACATTCCCTGTTGATTACAAGTTTACAGTTAGAATTAGTTATTACTTTAGTAATTAGGAAGTCAATTATTAACGAAAGTAAACAAATTTATCAACTTAATTTAATAGTCCAACTTCTTACACCAACTTATGTGACGACTTTGAAAAACATTGTTTCTAGAAGTCGTAAGTATACGCATAAATTATATTCACACTTAATGTAATAGTTTATGTACCTGGAGATGTGTTCGCGTAAATTTCAAATATGTGTCCACATTTATCTGGTTATGAAACGTTCTACATGATTTTTTTTTTTTTGTTTTTTGTTTTTTTGGCCTTGAAATTGGAGTACATGATAATAAAATGGCAAGTTGCATTGGCGGTATCGGTGTCTGCTAGTTAGCTAGCGTTTCTTTTTCTTTTTATTTTTTTTCCACTCTTTTTTTGTTTTTATTGCAATCTAAATTAAATAAATATATATATATAGGTTGTCAATCTAATAATTATTTTTTTTGGTTACCTATAGGTAAGTATTTTTTCTTTAGCCGTTGGATTACTGTTAGATGGTGATCCAATAGATATAATGAAGTGCATAAAAAGACGTATTTTATTAATATTTTTTTTTATTTTTTATAATAAAAAAATATATATGCTAAATTTTTATGGATTAAATTAATATTTGAGCTAAAAATAAGTGCATATATATATATATATATATATATATCCAACTTGCTCATCCTGTGGTACTTTTCTACTTCTGTAAAAAACTCTTTTGGTCTATATCATCCTAGAACAGATGGGGCAGTGTTGACTTCAGACAAAATACAAGAAATGCTGCTCTATGGACTGTAATCTAAAAATTTTAGGACGACTAAGCAATAGAACCAAACAAATTAATTCAATCTGTGTGACCTTGAAAACAGCGGTCCAATCCTAATAGCTTATTGGTCACAATGTGTACTATACTCGATAATTAAAGTTCAACCATACGTATAATAATGCCAAAGTATATGATGTCGTACTGACGACGATGTCTGCCTAGTGGGCGAAATTTCCAAGTCAAACTTTTCATATACTAGGCCTAAGCACACACTCCCACGGAGTCCAACCATTATCTTTATGAAATCAACCCAAATAATTAACTTTTTTTGACTCGAAATATATTATTACATATCCAATTACATATCGATTAAGCACAGCTAATTAATTAGTTTCTCTTTTTATTTAATGGGATATTCAAAGCTACCCACCTGACAAAATGTAGAACCCTCTATGGGGTTTAGTATTTGATTAGCTAGCTAGTAACATTTTAACAAGTAATCACAGTCAACGATTTATCAATCTAATAACCTAATAATGTTACATTAATTACCATGTACGTATCTATCACTTGTTATATAAAAAGCAGACTTATTAGGACGTTAATCAAAAGAGTATATATATTATAAATTTTAGAGTTCATTGACTTAATAAGTTATATATATGTGTAAAGCTTATTATTATATTTTCTAATTAGTGGCGATGAGATGAGATTGCAAATTAATTTGCGTTACCATGAGATAGATGGCCGATGAAACGATAAATGTCCAATAACGACCGAGATGAGCGTCGGCTACATAGGCACCCAAAACAGGAGTCAACCAAATGGCTCCCACCCAGTTGGTCACATTGTTGGAAGAGGTGACTGTCCCTTGATGGAGCTTCTTCGTTAAATATATAATCAAATTTGACTGTATGCCATAATACGCCATTCGTTCAAACACCTCGTACACTTCATAACAATTAGTCAAAGAAAACTATATAAGAAATTATATAATTCTTTAAAGGTAAGATTATTTAACTAATAAGTAACAATCGTGTTATCATCCTCATCGATTCTTTTGCTAGCCATAAATTTTATTCTTTTTTTTTAAAATATATTTTCCATAAAATTGGATTATTCGTTTACTAATTAAGTTAAACTCGCGAGTATATTAAAAAAATATTTATATACGAATTAGAGTATTTTTGGTGGGCCATGTTGTGAGATAGGATGAACTATCAACTATAGCGAAATGGTTAATAATTAATGAAAGATGACGAAGTGACTGGTGCATGCATTAAATTTACTGCTAAAGAGAGGCCAAGAAAGGACAACTTTAAAAGTTGGAACTAAAAGTAAAAACGACGCGGAATGAAGAAATTATATATCCTTAAAGTCAAGACTCGAATGACTCTATGGTACTGATTAGAGTGATTTAATAATTAATCAGGCTGTATTAATATCTACTTGTAATGATGCTATATTAACAGTGATTTAAATATCGGTAGCCTTATGGTGTAGATAAATTTTCTCGTGACCTAGAAAAAAAAAAGATCGTACAAAATAAATGTTATTATAATATATAGTAAAAATTAATCAAAATAAATTATTTTGAGTTTATACAGAGAGAGAGAGAGAGAGAGAGAGAGAATTGGTTGCTGTAAATGCATATATATAGTTATTATCATATATCCAACGGTTGGCATAAATAGAAAAAATATCGCATATAATTGGGGGGAGAGAGAGAGACAGAGAGAGATTGATTGATGACTTTGTGTTCACATGTTGAAGACGGGACCGAGTACTGGAAGCCTGGAACGAAACTCAGGGCCAAAACTAAGTAATTTCTATTTATTAGCTCAAAATTCTACTTGAAATTCTTCATTATAGGAATTTTAATTAAGGCCGAAACCTCGTCAAGCTATAGGCCAACTAATTATTTGCCAAATCATCTAAGTACCACTTAATTTCAGATTAGATAGAAATAACTGTGCTATCTTCCTAATATTTATATTTAATCGAGTTTCAGAACATATAATCCCAAAAATAGAATAGCACGTATATATTTATATATATATATATGAACATAATTGATGATTAAGAGAGATAAAATCTATAATCTCTGTCTCCCTCATTTCGAAAGAACCATAAATTGAATGTAAAACAAATCAAACGACGTCGTCTAAGTATGGAGATGAGCAATAAAGAGCTAATAATAATAAGGTTCTTAATATGTCTATATATATATATATATAAGAAAAAGAGATATTACCAACAACAAAGGAACAAGCTCTCCATCCACCTCGCTTGGATCTAAGAATAGGGTTTCCTTTAAGATCCACAGTTCCATCTTGTGTATATTCATCAAGAGCTTCTTCTTGATCACGATCACCCATAATTTATAATACTAATATTTATGCAGAGACCTGATCAGTTTTTGAGAATAATGAGCCCTTATCTTTTCCTAAATTTAAAAGCTTCAGAATTTGTAAGCTATAGCTTCACTTGGAAAGATATATGTATTCGTGTAATATTTATGGCCCAGACCGCGGCCTAGCACCTTTTATAGACACCGCTCAAACTTTTGGCATATATTTGAAGAAGAATATCCACTATACTACTACTACTCAACTAATTATTACGAACATGTGTGCCATATTTTTGAATTATAAACATTTATTATCACACACCGAATGAATTATGATAGTATAAAAAATTGTCTGTTAGCTAGCTAGCGGGTAATGCATGCGACAAAATAATATGTTATTATATTCTAATCGAAAATTTTATTTTAAGAACGACTAGTTAATTAATTACGACTATTATAGACACTAGTTACGATAAAATTAAGTATACTACTATCCCTTATCATATTATAAGCTGCATTGTCAGGGGATATAATTAAGACAGTAGGAGTGAAATTACGTTAAAGGACGTGGACTAATTAAGTACTATACATATACGCATGATAGAAGGTTACACGTATGTAAGATCTGGATATATGAATTTAATGTTACAAATATACATTTTAGAAAAGTGAGTAAAAAGATATAAGAGAAGAAAATGGGAATTGTGTGGAGCAGGAACTGGTCAGATTCAAGAAAGAGGAGAAAGTGGGACTTGTGCGGAAGGTCTTTATTCATCCAAAATTAAAGCAATAAAATAATTATTAAAATTGATATAAAATCTTCAGATATATTACTAGTTCTTAAGTATTGTTATTAGAGTACAGTTCAATCGATCAATTTATTAATATACTGTTATTGCATTGACAGTATATTATTTCTTCACTATTAAAAATTATCTTTCAAGGCAAAAGATTTTTTTTTGGTTTTGCAAAAGATATGCAATCCCATGGAATTT
>JXTB01000755.1:73950-92363 GCA_002914805.1 Parasponia andersonii | reverse complement strand
TACAGATAAATAAATTACTCAAAAACAATATATAATGTAAATTACATGCTAGTTCATAAATCTTAGATCTAACATTTTACAACTAGTCTTTAAGGACATTTTTCAACTTTTGACAACTAATAAATGCCCAATGTAGAATGCATGGGACTAGACCTCGTGCAATCTTTATTAATAGCAATATTCAATAATTAAGGCTAGAGTGACGCGCTTTATTGTTCCATGGAGTAAATCTTGCTACGCTACTGAAGAGCTCTCATCAAACATTATTATTGATAGGGTTAATTAGAAGCTCATGTAGCAACGCTGAGAGAGATATGTTACTCTGGTTGTCTCTTTCATATTTTTTTTCATTTAAAAAAATAAAATTAAAAAGATAAATGTATGATAGCTTATTTCACTCAAACGATGATAATTATAATAATAACATCAACAACGACAACAACTTCTAAGAATTAGCAACCACTACGTGTGTAGCAGACCAAAAGATAATATTTTCTTTTTTTTTTTTTTTGCAACATAAAATTTAAAGTAATATTATTAGATATCTTAAAGTATCAAACACTATATATGAGGTGAGGTGTCAATTTTTCAATGGAAGATGAAATTTAATATATTGACTTATAAATGTACACGGGAAAATTTTTGATATGGTTGGTCTGATAAGTAGTGGTAATTGATTGATGATTTTTAGAAGTTATATGTTTTCTTTTAAATTTTCTTTTTTTTTTAAGTCAAAAGATATTTGGTGAAATAATTATCTGACTTTTATATGTCCTTAGAAATCAGTTGTCAAATGTTAGATCTCACATGCATGTGCTACCATGTAACTAACACATGATATAATGTTGACTAATTTAAATTCATTTTATGATGAGGTATTTAATTTGCCTGTTTGCCTGCAGGAAGTATATTTTGGATAATTATGGAGAAATTTTCAATGCAAATAATACTATTAATTAATTAATTTTTTTTGTTTCTCTTCTAATTAATTGATTGATTGATCTGTGCTCTAGTAATAAAAATACGTAATTATTACATCTGAAGATTTTATATCCTTCCTAATAAAGTAAAGATCAATTTTCTGAAGTTGATCTCTTCCGCATTCCAACTTTCTTCTATTTCCTGAAGTTGACAACTTCGCTCCACACAATACCCATTTTCTTCTCGAATTCTTTACTCATTTTTCTAAAATATATGCTTTAAATATATATAGAGAGTTTTTAATAGGAATTTTTGTTTTTCTCCGTAAACAAGTATTATAACTAATTTGAAAATAATTTGTAATAGTAAGTTAAATTTACCTATAATCATTCCACACTTTAATTGTTTTAGAGAATCCTTTATTCCAATTTTCATTAATGTGGAAATAAGTTGGTAAATGATTATTTAAGGAAAAAAAAATTGAGATCCTTATCTTAAGAATCTAAATGAGAGAGAGAGAGAGAGAGAGAGAATTTGTCGATTTTCACATGTAGGGAATTTCAACAAGTACTTGAAAAAAACTAATCATGATGCTGATTATATTTTTTGTGAGAATGCTTGCATTAAAATTCTCTACTTTCTTTTTTAAAAAAAAAAAAACAATTATCTACTTTCTTCAATTATCTTTGGCTTAATTTGTTTTGATTTATCTTTTCACGATCTTGCAACAAAAGTAACTTTTTAATGAAAAAATATTATCTTTTGAGAAGCACATGACCCATCCTTCAACTCCATCCACAAAATAATTAAAATGCAAAGACAATGTTTACAATGCAATTTATGTTTAAAATTAATTTGGTTGAGCACTAATATTTTTAGGCTTTGTTTATTCTCCTATTCTTCACAAAATATGGTCCTTTGACTTTTTTTTTTTTCATTTTGAGATTCAAACATTTGTCCCATAATTTAGTCCCACAAATTGAAATTAAGAAGAATTTAGTCGCATAACTTTCTTAATTTCATTAATACGCTCTTGATGTCTTTTATTTTTTTTTCTTTTTTTCTTTTGTATTTCTTTATTTATTTTTTTTTTACTTTTTTCGGCCTGAATAATTTTTCTAAATACGTCTACAGTAAAATTTTATTAGAATATACGATTATGACACTTGGGAATACCAATATCTAAAAGAAGAATTCAAGCCCATTTTGTTTTCCATAAGTATACCTTACTTTCTTTTGTAACATTATGTATACATTTTGCTTAAATTAAAATATCAAATGTTGTTCCTAGCTGCGTCCTATAATCTATAGAAAATGCAATTTCATTAACAACTACTTACAAAATGATCTGGTACAATTATTTGAAAAGAAATTTGTTTAAAGATGTATAATACGATCGATTTTGAAAATAAATGCAAAAATATTTTATAATAAGTTATAGAAAATTTTAACAAAAACTTTTTAAAATTTATCAGAAAATCTTTAAAAAGGTACCTTTAGAAAAAAAAAAAAAAAACAAAACAAAACAAAACAAAACAAAGGTGAAAAAATCAGAAAAAAAAAAAAGTGAGTATCAAAAAAACTAATAGTGAGAAAAAACTCTTAAGGTCAAAAAAAATATTAAGAAACAAATAAAAATATACTTATATATAATTAGTAACGCCAATGATGATGTAAGGAATAAAAAACGGGAATGAGAGGAATCAACTTTGAAATGAGAATGGAAAAAAAAAAAAAAAAAAAAAAAAAAAAGGGGAAAAAAACAAAAAAAAAAAAAAAGTGAGTATCAAAAAAACTAATAGTGAGAAAAAACTCTTAAGGTCAAAAAAAATATTAAGAAACAAATAAAAATATACTTATATATAATTAGTAACGCCAATGATGATGTAAGGAATAAAAAACGGGAATGAGAGGAATCAACTTTGAAATGAGAATGGAAAAAAAAAAAAAAAAGAAAAAAAAAATATATGTCCAGCTCCTCAAGTTACAGAAAGTTACCATTTTTAAAATCATAAATAAGTTTCTATATTTAACCAGTAGATTAAAATCCAATGATTCAAATTTAAGTAATCATCTATAGTACAAAAATAAAAATCTCTATTGAAATATCACCTCTCATATATATATATATATATATATCCAAATCTTATAATTAGTCTTCTATGACCTTTTTTTTTTATCTGTCAAGTACAGTTTTTTTTTTTTTTAAGTGGGACTTAACTAATGACCTTCATTTATTACAAATTAAAGAAAAATATCTATTACTATCTAGTCTTCATCCTACCTCATTAGAGATAATAGGATTTTACGCTTACTTCCAGTATAACTCGAACCTAGTTACGAAATCTCAGATAATGAGTGCTCTTACTACTTGTGCATACCCATATTGTCAAAATTATATCGTAACTAAAATTAACTTAGTTGTTATTCAATTGATAATTAAATTTATTAATTAGAATACAAAAACACGTTATTTAGTCGCATTACCCACTTACTAAAAAATAATTTTTTTTTACCTATGATAAGATGTGTGATAATAAATAAAGTAATATTAGAGACACATAATTAAACTCAAAATTATAATTGTTTATTTTTCAAGTGGGATTCTATACATGACTCAATGTATTAATTTTTTCTTTCAGTAAACAGTTGAGAGTTGTTGTGCGGTCTAAAATCCTAAGGTCGTATAAGGGTTATATGCGACCTCCTCCGTGAAGGTTATATGCGACCTCATTCGTGATGGTTATATACGACCTCTTCCACAGGTTTTGTACGACCTTCTCCGTATAGTTTGCCTTGTCAAATAGGAAACCTACAAGAAGAGGGAAACAAGTAAATGCTATGAAAGAAACCTACAAGGAAAGGGAAACTGAAGTATCCTATTTGTGATCAACTAGTTATCCGTTTTGAATGATTATCCAATTACATTATCCAGTTATATAGTTACCCGTTTATACAATTAGGATCCTAGGGATATAAGGTTACCTTTACCTATATAAAGGGGACTCAATATTCCGAAGAGTATTCCAAGTTCTGGGTATTCCAAGTTGAGAGTATTTCAAGCTTTGGGTAGTCTAAGTGTTGAGTATTCTCAATAGCTTTTCGGTCTTTCCAATTTCCAGACGAGATTATAACCTTGAGTGTTCATTATTATTCATAAAATAGAGAGAAAACAGTGGACATAGGCTCATCTTTTTTGGGGCTGAACCACTATAAAATCCTCTCTCCTTTTTTACTTTGATTATTGATTCAATTCACACAAGCCACATCTCTTGATTTTTTTTCTAAATTTATTGTTGATAAAACCTCCATCAACAATTGGTGCTAGAAGGAGGGCTATTCCGGCAGAAAAATTTGTCAAATTCCACCTTTTCAATAATGGCAAACACTAGAAACACTACCAGACTCACCGAAACTAGCCAAAACCAACCTCAAAGTACCGCTGCTACACAAGCAGACCCTGCTCCGAATCAGCCTACTATGACGGCAACAGAGAATCTATCCCAGAGACAGGATCGTATGGAGGAAACGCTCGTGAACCTTCAGCAAGTAACTAACCAGATCAATGACACCCTGCGACGACTTGCTGAAGGGCAGATGGTGACCCCACCACAACATGAACGTCCCAAAGAACGTCCTGCTCAATTACCTGAGAAGGGAATACAGATCCTCGAGACGAGAAGACGCGACTAGCCAAGAACTCGGCAGGATCATCATGAAGATCACAACTCCAAAGGGAAAGGCAAGATCGCAAACTTGCCACTAGAATCTGGTACGGAGAGTTCAAGTACGAATCGTGATCGTACACAAACTTCTCGTAAATCCACTAATAACCAGGATCGCTTGAGCAGTGAACAAGGACGATCATCGAGAATCATCTTCGAAAGAATCAGCAAGGAGTCGAGACAAGACCCTGCAGACCTAAGACAGTATCTGGAGTGACGACGTGGTCATAATCGATCTGTATCGCATCATAGCGACCACAGCCGGTCTCGTCGCACTATGTCACTAAATGCCTCTCATAGGTTGCAGAAGACTCTATCTGACCAGCCCGCTGTGAAACAGGATAACGAACGAAGGTCGCTTTTACCACCAGCAAGGAATGATGTTTTCCCTCTGAATGTCGACGTTCACAATTTAAGGATCGCATTAGATGCACTTGCTGGATGGGACGATGAGCTCGCTGATGGGTATCGTTAGTCGCCATTCAGCGAGGAGGTTCGAGCTGCAGCCCTTCCCACCGGATTCAGACTTCCCACTATCAATACTTTTGATGGGAAGACTGATCCACATGACCATATGGATCACTTCAGCGACTTGATGGAACTTCATCGAGTTAGTGATCATGCACGTTGCAGATGTTTCGCTGTAACACTCTCAGGAACAGCGAAGAAGTGATTTTGAGGACTTAAATCCGGTTCAATCTCGTATTGGCAACAACTATAGACGGCATTCTTGAGACAATTTCAGGTTGCAAAGAATTTCACTGTTCCACTTGTCAGTTTGTCCGTAATCCGGCAAGGTCCAGAGGAGACTCTACGATCTTATCTCAATCGATTCACTTCAGAGCTAGCGAAGGTCAACAACCCCCCTGAAGGAGGAGTTCTTTCTCTTATGATGGCTGGGGTGCGACCAGAAACAAAACTCTGGGAGGAATTGCTTGAACGAGAGTGTAGAACTCTCGAAGACTTCTACCGAAGAGTCGGTCGATATCTAAGGTTAGAATCTTCACGTGAGAATCTTCAAAAGACTAAAAAATGAGGAAAGACGGATGTGGCAAAAGTTGCGGTCATCACCAACAACAGTGAAAATAAGAAAAACAAGAGGAATAATGAACAGACAAGTGAGAATCAGCCTAGACCTAAAAGGTAGGAGATTTCAAAAGCTCCCACGAGGTTTAATAATCACACTGAATTAAATGCGCCCATAGATCATATCTATGCGGTCACAAATCAGAAGGAGCGATTCCGACAACCCGAACCAAGGAAGCGGGACAGGGCAAAGTGCGACCCCAACAAGTTTTGCTGATATCACAATGATATTGGGCATGACACTAATAGTTGCTTTGCCCTAAAAGATGAAATCGAAATGCTAATTAGAGAGGGACGATTGCGGCAGTATACCAGGCAGAGCGATGAAAGGCGAGAAGAAGACCAACAGCGACCTCCAGAAATTCAGCGTGAGGTGAGAACTATTTTTGGAGGGCTGCATGTTGGAGGAGATTCCAAGCGAGCACAGGATAGATACGCACGAGAAGCTCGACAGTAGCCGTTAACCAACGTCATGCACCTTGATTAGTGACCACGTAAGCTTCAACGAGTACCGGAAATGGATATTACCTTCACAAAGCAAGATGCAAGGGAAGTCCATTATCCGCATAATGACGCGTTGGTCGTAAAAATTAACTGTGGAAGCACACAGTTGTGGCGAGTATTGGTCGACAACGGAAGTACTTTGGACATCCTATATTTCGATGCCTTCAAGAAGATGGGATTAAATGAGAGCGACCTGAAGCCTGCCCTTACTCCCCTCTATGGTTTTACTGGAGACAGCCTGATGCCTATGGGCATGATTGAACTGATGGTCAGCGTTGGGACCTTTCCAAGGGTTTCATCAATAATGACCCAGTTTTTGGTGGTAGATTGTCCATCTGCCTTCAATGCTGTACTAGGAAGACCAACATTAAGGGAACTTCGAGCTGTCACCTCGATCTATCACTTAACAATGAAGTTTCTGACCCAACATGGGGTAGGCGAGGTGCGAGGAAATCAGTATGATGCGAGGACTTGCTATAACAACTCGCTGAAACTCGCAGCAAAAGATGCGACGTCCCGCACAATGATGGTCCACCTGCCAAAGGAAGCGATCGAAGTGTCGGTCGCAGCAGCAGATGAAGCGTCAATCGTGGCAGCGGATCAAGCGTCAATCATGGCCGCAGATGAAGCGTCAATCGTGGCAGCGGATCAAGCGTCAATCGTGGCTGCAGATGAAGCATCAATCGTGGTAGGGATGAAGCATCAATCGTGGCCGCAGATGAAGCATCAGTTGTAGTAGCGGATAAAACGTCAGCCGAGGTAGCGAGCAAAGCTCCAGTCGGATCGTCAGTGAAAGCATCAGTCGAAACAACTAGTGAAGACTTCGATCCTCGAGATATCGACGAAGTCAGAACTGGACCCGTTGAGGACCTGGAAGATATATCATTCGATCTGTCTTCCAGGACTTTGAAGATTGGAACTGAGGTTCGTGGACCTATGCGAGCTTCATTGATCGCTTTTCTGAGGACTAATCTGGATGTCTTTACATGGCAGCATTCGGATATGGTAGGGATCGATTCAAGGATCATATCCCACCGTCTTAACATAGATCCGTCAAAAAAGCCTATGCGACAAAAGAGAAGGGCCATGAATCTAGAACGTTACGTCGCACTAAAGGAAGAGGTGGAGAAATTGCTCGAGATTGGGTTCATAAGAGAATCTTTTTACCCTGACTGGCTTGCAAATCCGGTCTTGGTGAAAAAAACCTAATGGAAAGTGGAGAACCTGTATTGACTTTACCGATCTCAACAAGGCATGTCCTAAAGACAGCTTCCCTCTTCCGAGAATTGATCAACTAGTAGATGCGACGTCGGGGCATGAACTTTTAAGTTTCATGGATGCGTATTCAGGATACAACCAAATCCCCATGTACGAGCTGGATGAAGAACACACCTCGTTCATCACTGATCGAGGGTTATATTGCTATAAAAAGATGCCCTTCGGACTTATCAATGCGGGAGCGACCTACCAACATCTTGTCAATATGATGTTTGCAAAACAAATTGGCAAGACAATGGAGGTATACGTCGATGATATGCTGGTCAAGTCGGAGAAAGCTAAAGATCACATCAAGCACCTTGATGAGATGTTCAAAATCCTCTGGAGATACCAGATGAAGCTAAATTCCCAGAAGTGTGCATTTGGAGTGGGATCTGGAAAATTTCTGGGTTTTATGGTCAACCAGCGAGGGATCGAAGCCAATCCTCAGAAAATACAAGCGTTGATTGATATGCAGTCTCCTCGTAAACCCAAAGATGTGCAAAGCCTAGCAGGAAGAGTAGCTGCTCTCAGTCGGTTTGTATCCAGATCAACCGATAAATGCCAACCTTTCTTTGAGGTGTTGAAGGGATCAAAAAGGTTCGAGTGGACGGAGAAATGCGAGCAGGCATTCCAAGAATTGAAAAAACACTTGGGTTCCCCTCCACTCCTATCGAAACCAAATCCGGGAGAAGAACTATATCTATATCTCGTTGTTTCTAAGTATGCGACGAGTGTCGCATTAATTCGCGAGGAGTCAAATATTCAGCGACCTGTGTATTATGTAATTAAGAGATTACTTGATGCTGAAACCAGGTATCCAGAGATGGAAAAATTGGTGCTGGCACTCATCATTGCATCAAGAAAGTTTCGACCTTACTTCCATGCTCATTCTATTTGAGTTTTCACGAATTTCCTGTTGAGACAGGTCTTACAGAAACCTGAGACGTCAGGGCGACTGCTTAAGTGGGCTGTTGAATTGAGTCAATTTGACATCAATTTTCAATCTCGCACTGCTATAAAGGGGCAAGCCCTCACAGATTTTATCGCAGAATTTACATACGACGTCAATCTTCCCACGGGAGCACTCGAGAAACCTGCTTCAGATATGTCAAAATTGTGGAAGCTTTATGTGGACGGATCATCGAATGAGAATGGAGCAGGTGCGGGCATAGTTTTAATCAGTCCTGAAGGGCATAATATTCATTATGCGCTTCGCTTCAAATTCCCAGCTTCGAATAATGAAGCCGAATACGAAGTACTGATAGCTGGCCTAAAGCTCGCACGGGAAATGAAGGTCGAAGCAATCGAAGTGTATAGTGACTCCCAGCTGGTCGTCTGTCAGGTTAAGGGTGATTATCATGCGAGAGGAGGGAGAATGATGGCCTATTTGAAGAAGGTACAGCAGTTGTTCTTAGCGTTCAGCACGTATGACATACAGCTTCTTCCTCGTATTAAAAACACCCGGGCAGATGCACTCGCTAAGCTTGCTTCAACGAAGGATGCAGAGTTATTGAAAGTAGTTCCCATTGAATTTCTTATCTCACCGAGCATCGAGGTCGAACCCCAAGTGATTATGCCAGTCGATGAGGAACCATCGTGGATGGACCCCATAATGCGATATATACAAAACGGTGATCTCCCTGAAAATAAAGACGATGCAAGGCGGCTTTGCATGAAAGCGGCTCGCTATATCATCCAGGATGAGCAACTTTATCGAAGAAGTTTCAGCTCGCCTTTATTATTGTGCGTCAATGATCAAAAAGCACACTACATCATGAGGGAAATTCACGAAGGAATATGTGGGAATCATTCTGGGGGGCAGGCGCTCGCAAATAAGATTCTTCGACAAGGGTATTTTTGGCCGACTATGAAGAAGGATACATTGGAATTTACTAGGAAATGCGATAAATGTCAGCGATTTGCGACCATTCCTAGAAACCCACATGTTCCTTTAACTTTGATGACTAGTCCATGGCCATTTGCTGTGTGGGGAATTGATATTATCGGGATACTTCCTTTAGCGCGAGGTGGTCTGAAGTATGCAGTGGTCGCAGTCGATTACTTTACAAAATGGACAGAAGCCGAAGCCTTGAGTACCATCTCCGCGAAGAAAATGATAGATTTCGTTTATAAATCTATAATCTGTCGTTATGGTATACCACATACCATAATTTCTGATAATGGGAAGCAGTTCGATTGCGATGAGTTCCGTGACTTCTGTAATAACTTAGGCATCAAAAAGAGCTTCTCTGCAGTTGTTCATCCACAGGCCAATGGGCAGGTCGAAGCGATAAACAAAATACTCAAGCAAAATATAAAGATAAAGCTGGAGGTGCATAAAGGAGCTTGGCCAGAAGTACTTTCAGAAGTGTTATGGGCTTATCGCACCACACAACGAACTACTACAGGAGAGAGTCCATTCTCCTTAGCTTATGGGTATGAAGCGATGATTCTTGTTGAGATTGGTGCGGATTCCCTGCGGCGATCTATTTATGAGCAAAAACACAATGATGTGTTGCTGAGAGTTGAACTCGATCTTCTAGAAGAGCGACGTGAACAATCTCAGCTCCGAATTGCGTCATACCGACGGCGCACTGCTCGATATTATAATTCCAGAGTAAAGGATAGACATTTTGAAGTTGGAGATCGTATTCTTCGACGTGTTCTACCTAATAATAAAGAGCATGGTACTGGTGTATTCGGCCCTTCTTGGGAAGGACCTTATGTTATTGATAATGTCATTCGACCTGGAACATATCATTTAGCTCGCATCGATGGACAAAAGGTCGAGCATACCTGGAATGCTGAACAGCTTTGTCGTTATTATCAATAATTCTTCATGATGTTTTCGACAGCCTATTGTGTCTTCTTCATTAATATTCAATAATACTTCGGCTATTACTTCAACTCGGTTATTACTTCGGCTATTCTTCATTTATAGTTTTATGGCAATTTTCGGACACCATAAAACTCGGGGGGTAGTGGAATCAAAATGATATCTCTTACTGGTTTCCTAAGGGACTATGCAAACGTCCATTTAGAGGAGACAGGGTTTTAGATCGTCGAAGTATCTAAGTCTTAGATCATCGACGTCGACGTATCTGAATTTCCTTAAAATCTTAGGATTTTCTCCTCACTTCATGCCTCAGCATATCGTATTACGCAATTTCCCTCCTCGAACAGAAAAGTAACTAAGCAAAACGTTCGTTGTTCGAAGTGATATATTGCTATAATTTATTTTGACATAGAACTTTTGAAATACAGTTAGAGTTTACATCACTCGTATTAACTGTTTTCTTAAGCGACCTAACCCATCCTAATGCTTAAAACTCGTTTTAAGTTAGTCGGATTTAAATCGCTAAAAGCGTACTGATCGATCACTTGTGATTAACTACTTAGTTAAAATTACTGTTATTTCTTTTTATTATTTTGCAGGAGCATATAAGGAAATCTTATATTTATTAAAAGTCGTCCATACATAAAGGGAGACAAAGCCCATAGAGTTCTAGAAAAATAAAATCAAAATTCATGTAGAAGGGGCCGCGCCGTCATCCCCAACCTTGGTCGTATCTTCTTTCCAGCTCTGCACAAGCTCGACCACATCCTCGCCAAGGATGGAGAAGTCAAAGTCCGGATGCTCGCAGAATATGTTGAAGATGATGGTCGACGAGGCGATATCACTAGCCTTATCTTCGAGTTCTTTGACCTCGGTCGCTTTGAACTCTTCGATGGCTTTGTGAACCACCTTGGTGGTCGCTTCTCTCATACGGTCCGGATACTCAGAAACGATCTTCTCGAGCTCTTTGACTTTCTCCTCGAGATTTTCCTTGGCGAGTTTCTCCTTGTTTAGGTCCTCGAGCATCTGCTGCTTCTCAGAGTGGAAGTTTGCTCTCTCCTCCTCCCAAGCCTTTTCTGAGTTCTCGAATGCTTGAGTTATTTCATCGAGTTTCTCAGCTTTCTCTAAGCATTCGAGAACTAGATCGTGCATCACGATAGCAGCAGCCGCAGTCTAAAAAAAATAATGTAAATCTCCAAGTTAATAACATCAAAAGAGTATGTCAAGAGAAGATTAAGAAGCTTACATTGGCCAGCATCCTCATTGCAGATCCGAAAGCGAACTTGGCGGAACGTCGCTTCATTCGCTCCCAACCTTCTTCAGACGTGAAGCGGTCAATGAAGGCTGTGCTCATACCAGCCTTCTCTGGTAGTTGGTTAAGGAGTGCAAAGAGCTCGTCGCCTTTATCCGCCAAGTTCGGTTCCAAAGAGGTAGCAGCCTCAGTAGGGGATTCGGAAGTGCTCGCTGGCTGAGATGGTTAAGGAGGGGGCGAGCTCGCTGGGATGTCCTCGAAGGCGACTTTTCTCTTCTTCGAGCAGTCAACCTTCTCCTTCCCTTTCGATGGCGGTGTACTCTCGGGTGTTTTGTTTTTTGCTATTGACCCGAGAGTTGATGGAGGAGCTCGCAGACCACTTCCAATGACCATTTTTGTACAGAATGTTAGTGAGCAAGGAAAAAAATTATATAAGGTAATTAGAATGAGCGTATGATTACCTTCTTCCTGTGGAGCTGGTTGAGGAGCTGGTGGGGACACGGTCTCTGGAGATGAGGGCTCTGAGCGAGGTGGTGTGCTAGTGCCTTTCTTTTTCTGATCCTGGAGGACGAAGCACCTAAATTCATCTTCTTCCTGGGCTTCTTCTTCGAGCTCGCTGGTCTAAAGGAGATAACCGGGGGGTCTGGGAATGCGGCACCCTTCAGAATCAGACCGTAAGTGAC
The DNA here is from genome assembly GCA_002914805.1 of Parasponia andersonii. Taxonomy (NCBI): domain Eukaryota; kingdom Viridiplantae; phylum Streptophyta; class Magnoliopsida; order Rosales; family Cannabaceae; genus Trema; species Trema andersonii. The sequence goes on along the minus strand of JXTB01000755.1, from coordinate 80,096 downwards.
TAGGCTCTTCGTTGTGCCTGTACCTTCTAGTTAAATTCTTCAACTGGAAGGTCGTTGATCTGATATACTCTTGCGAGCTGATCCCTAGAGAGTCTGGGTCGATCCCTATTATCTGCGATGACATTGGATTGCGATCAATATAAAGAATAGATATACAAACAAGACAATAAATTGGAAGACTACCTACCGGGATTTTGAAAGAAGCCATTGGCTGCATAGTCAAAATGAAAAAATGAATTTTTCCATTTTCCCATGTTGTTGTGAACCCCATAGATCGTTTTTATAGCTTGATTCGACCACTTGCTCGCATAGAAGAAGTCGAGATCTGACGGATTTGACTTTACTTGGTAGAACCAAGCAAATTCCTCAGGAGAAGGGGTTTCTAAACCTAATTTATGATACAGAATATACAAACCTACCATATATCTATAAGTATTAGGGGTCAATTGAAAAGGGACGACCCCATAGTAATCAATGATCGATTTTATATACAGATGGAGGGGGAGATGCACGCCGCATTTAAGGACTGCCTCAGAAAAGGAAGCGAGTCCATGAGGGGGTGTGTGTGGACGGTTGAATTCTATTAGAAGACGAAGGGGGATGGCGATCTTGTAGCTGCTTGCGATTTTCTTGAGTTTGGTCGACGTGCAGCTCGTTCGAATGTTGGTACATGACCAGTTCCCCTCAACGTACTGATAGCCAGAAGAAAATGCGAGAGCATCCCTTATGTGTCTGGGCCATTGATCCTGGGGAAGATCGCCTATTCGAGGACTACTTTATCTTGCCCTTGTTATTTCTATCTCGGGTTCGAGCTCGAGATAATCCTCAAGGTTAATGGAGCTAACACTTGAGCTAGATTCCCCAGAAAAGGCATTTCCTTCCCTAAATAATTCCTCACTACTAGACATCTGAAAAGAAATACGCAGGGATTCAGATAGAGGATTTCCACTATGCTAACATTCTGGGTATTTATCCTAAAATTGCACTAAACAAACAAGTTTATTCCTAAATGGTCTATGGGTTCATCAGAAAGTGTTCGAGCAGTTCATCAGAAAGTGTTCGAGTAGTTCATCAGAAAGTATTCGAGCAGTTCATCAGTAAATGAACAATCAGTTCAGTGAGAATAAAATAGGGTATCAGACCCTAGAAATTCTTTTCATAGGATCATTTCTAAGTGATATCTAGTAATTCTACCCTACAGACTGAAAGGGGGAGTATAAAAAAAATCTCTCTCGTTTCACTTCGGTGAAATGAGTTTATTCCCAAAGATTGAAGTTTTCAAGAATGGAAGAAATATGAGAAGACATACTAACCTTTCTTCAGAAGAGGAAGATTTGAGATGATTCGAAACTTCGTCGGAGAAGAAGCGGTGATCAGAGCGAGCTGGGAGATAAAATGGCACTAGGGTTCTTTGAGATTTCTGATGTTTTTTGAGAGAAACAGTAAAATAAAACAGGATGGGATGGTTTCTGATATTTATAACCTAGGAACCGTTAGATCGCAGCCATAGATTAGAGAATTTGAATTTTAAATCTGAAGGCTGAGGATTGCGCGGGATTTGATTCTATCCGAAAAGTTAGGATTGTTTAAAATTTGAAAAGATTTGGTTTCAAAAGAGTGACGGCTGATATCAATCAGACTTCCTCGAATTTCGCTCTTTCTTATAAAAGGCTACACGTGTTCCATTCTGACAGAAAAAAAAGATACGCGTGATCTTAAGAGATGAGATTTGGAATCTGGCGGATCTTCGACTACTCAGACCTCAAGTTTAAGTTATGACATCACATGTTTAAGGTCGCACGGTAATTGGAAGCTCTATTTCGTCTTAAAGAACTAATGGAGCTGGGGGGTAATTGTTGTGCGGTCTAAAATCCTAAGGTCGCATAAGGGTTATATGCGACCTCCTCCGTGAAGGTTATATGTGACCTCCTCCGTGAAGGTTATATGCGACCTCTTCCACAGGTTTTGTGCGACCTTCTCCGTGTAGTTTGCCTTATCAAACAGAAAACCTACAAGAAGAGGGAAACAAGTAAATGCTATGAAAGAAACCTACAAGGAAAGGGAAACTGAAGTATCCTATTTGTGATCAACTAGTTATCCGTTTTGAATAATTATCTAATTACATTATCCAGTTGTATAGTTACCCGTTTATACAATTAGGATCCTATGGATATAAGGTTACCTTTACCTATATAAAGGGGACTCAATGTTCCGAAGAGTATTCCAAGTTGAGAGTATTTCAAGCTTTAGGTAGTCTAAGTGTTGAGTATTCTCAATAGCTTTTCGGTCTTTTCAATTTCCAGATGAGATTGTAACCTTGAGTGTTCATTATTATTCATAAAATAGCGAGAAAATAGTAGACGTAGGCTCATCTTTTTTAGGGCTGAACCACTATAAAATCCTCTCTCATTTTTTATTTTGATTATTGATTCAATTCACACAAGCCACGTCTCTTGATTTTTTTCTAAATTTATTGTTGATAAAACCTCCATCAACAAGAGTATTATGTGACATCAACAAGAGTATTATGTGACGTTTGCCATTTTAAATGCTCTTAACACGTTATTCTAAAATTTAACTAATTAATTATCATCGTCAAAATTATAAATGAGAAAAACATCAGAGTATTTTTGTCCAAAAGTTATATATCACATAAATACATGCAAGTCCTTTTTTTTTCGAAAAAAGAGACATCGAATTCAATGAATTTCTATCAAAAGATTTATCTTCCAATTGTTGATTAGTACGACTGAATTATGGTATTGGGCTCCGAGTGGAGTTAGATCACTTGGATTGGATTTGAGTGATTGAGTTATAATGAGTAGTACCTGTCTCTCGTTATCTGGCAAATAGTTAGTACTGATGAAATTGAAATCTCATTCCTGGTCTGTGATCGTAATTTTCTGTTGGCCTCAAAAACTAATTGTCAACGGATTAAGGTCAACTTTGTAATTTGCGGATAAGAGCGTATCAGAAAGATCCCGAGCCACACCAATCGTTTTCAGTTTCACAATACCGGAATATTCACTTATATTACACATTCACATGCAATTAGCTCGCACTAATTAATTCGGGAATTTCTTAATTCTAATTGTTTAATACAAATCGACACGATATGTCAGTAGTTTTTATTACTATTACTATTATCATCGTTATCTTTTCATCTGAGATGAAAAATCACCGTTTCATTACTATGGAAAATTTGGCTTCCACGTCTACAAATTTCTAGTCTAGGTGGTCATAATTCAACTTAATACTATTACATATCATTAAGAGATCCACATTTTCTCCATGCCATAACAAAAACAGACACATCCCTGGGTGAAAATTCCACTTTCTTGTTACGTTACGTATGTAATATACATAGTTACGTACTTTCTTCTTCTTCTTTTTATTTTTTCTTGTTGAATTTTATTAAATTTAGGCTTGACCTTAAGTTTTGACTAAGAGTATTTTTGTCCTTTCAAAAAAAATTTCTAAATTTTGGTTTTAGAGATGTATGGACGGGTTTATTACCACACTATGTAATTTATTCTCTCTCAGGTATTTTTAGAAAACTTTTTACAAGAAATTAGACCAGGAATGAAAATAGTATTTAATACCAGACTTATTTCAAAACAAATTTGTATACACATCTTTAGGGGAAAAAAAAGAAAAAAAAAACTTTTCTTATTCTTTAAGGTTTGTTTGGATTCACTTCCAATTTTTTTGTTTAAATAAATTTAAAATGTAAATGAAAATTTTGTTTTGATTTTAAATTTTTAAAAACAAAAAACATGATTGGCAATAATTTTCACTACTTATTTCTAAAAACAAAAAAGTACAAATAATGAGAAAAAAAGTCATATAGATTTATATTTGTATATGCACACATATATGTGTATATACACTTATGTATAAATGTATGCATACTTTTTAATTTTTGAAATTTGTTTCAAAAAATAAAAGTATTAGAAAATTTTATTACCAATTTTTTTTTGAAAATTTTGGTAACAATTTTGAAAAACAAATTTTCTGAGTAAACTTTCAAAAAAAAAAATTTTCTATTTTAAAAAAACAAAAAAAAAAAAGAAAGCGTAAGTTAATCCAAATATGCCGTTAATTTCTTAACATAATTATTCATTTAATCCCTAATTCGATTGTAAATGACATAAATATCGTAGACTAATTAGGAAGTGCTTTTACCATATGGATAGTTGGATTAGATAAATAATTTATAAAATTCTGATAGTAGAATTGTAAAAAGTAAAAATAATAAAGGGAAATTCACTCTATTGATTCGAATTTAACTTCGGCCGGGCTTTGATTAACATATTGGCATAAGTGTTTTTGCCTATACAATTATATTGGCGATTTGCAAATATATACGTGAGGGTATGATATCAACAATATACGCAAATAATTTTATTTTATTTTTTATTTTTGGAAATCGTGAGACTATGATATATTATTATACCATCCGTTTTTTTACTTATTCAAAATAGGTGCGGCGCGAAAAACTTTAGGTCTTAACTGAGTAATTTTTCTTTTCGACTCTGTCTATTCATTTATATATATTGGTCGTATTGTCTACCTAGATTAGTCCCTTCTTTTTTTCCTTTAAAAAAAATGTAAAAAAGGTGGGTAGAAGACGGTTGAGAGGAATGGAAGAGGGGAAAAAAAAGAGTAGAAAAAAGGAGAAATGATTCAATGGATATGAGCAGAGGAAAATGTGAAAGAGTGAGGCTAAGAAGAGAACGAAGGAAGTTAGAATTAGGGATAATGTTGTAAAAAGTTTATATTCAAGTGGATAATCTTATCATGTTTAGAAGCTAAATGTGGATTATTTAATTTAGTCAGAATTGAGAGATCAAGCTTTTATAATCACTCCTTATGAAGAGATTGATTCTCATCATAATGACTCAAAATGTTATTTGAGAAATTACATTTTTCAGAAAAATAAAACAAAATAAAAACATGTTGCCAACATATGCAAGCGCTTAATCCCAAGCTCCGATCTAGAGATGCCATGAATATTTTATTAATTTATGATGTTATATGCATTATATTTAATGGACCCAACCAGAAACTCTCTACCTGATGCATTGTTCAACCATGTTAAATATGATTATTAGGCATCGGCCTTATCATGCGCACTAGACATTATTTCTATTGCTAAGATTCTTCTTGACCTATGAATAAACATTATTTGAAGTGAACACGTGAATGATATGAGCCAATTTAGTATTTTAGTGCTGGTTTAAGGAATTTCTAATTCTGATCACGTTAGAAGCATAAACAAAATATATATATATATATATATATATTATTTAGCTTCTTAAAACAGTTGTAAAATGTGATTAGATTAATCCGCAGTTACGTACTTTATAACTAATCTTAGACCAAACAATTGATTAATCCAATAACTAATTTTTAGGCTTTAGATTATTTCTTAATCTGATCAAATCAAAACAGGTTTATCAAAAAAATATAACAGCGGAAATTATTTCATCAGAACATGTAAAAGCAATCCCAAACTAGCTTGAAAGTGCAAAAACGAATAATAAATAGTAAAAATAAAATGGCCGAAGTTTGTCATATGATCACGTTTCTGTCCTATGTATGTATAGCAAACGATATATAGCTAACTTACGAAAGTTCGCCTTAGAATATTCGTACTATGAAAGAATTATTTGCATAGTCCCTGATTTTGACCGGCATTTGATGATTTTTAATCAAGTTAATTTTTTAATAAGAAACTACTAATAATTAATTGGCCAGTTCATTGCTATCAGACAATGACCTTTTCTGAGGAAAATGTTTAGTGACATTATAATTGAAAAAAGAAAAAAAAAATGGACGTGAATGTGTGCGAGCATACACATATAATATATGAAAATATATAAGCTCTTCATAAGATGATGATTAAAAGTGAACTTAGTCTGACTCTGATTAGTAATCGCATCCTATCTCTAGTATCGAGGTTTAAGGTTGAATTCTCTTACCTTCTTATCAAAAATAGATTACTTTAAATAATTAGGTGATGAAACAATTCAAAATAGTGTTTACTAATTTCAAATATATATATATATATATATAATGTTTAAGAATTGAAAATAGGAAAAGGGCATATATGGTTCAAATCCAATTTCTAAATCTCGGAAAAT
>JXTB01000755.1:23318-73358 GCA_002914805.1 Parasponia andersonii | reverse complement strand
ATAAATTTTTCTAAAAATACTTCACTCAAAGTCTAGAGGAATTCTAACTAATTTATTTAGAAACCTTTTGATAAATTATAAAGTTCGATAAAGAGGATTAAGTTTTAAATCTTAGACCCAATATCCAAAATTATTTATATTAAATCACCTGTAATTTTAAGTTCTTAAATTAGTAACAAAATCATCCTCATACATCCACTTAGTAGATTTACTAATCTTGGCCTAATAATTGAATAAGAAAAAAAAAAGACAACAGAGTATGAACACGCACCAAAAATTAAAAATAGAACTGCATACACAAGCTGCATAGTTTGTTTATTTATCAAGACAACTATCTCAAATAGTCAAACACCTGAAAGTGGGAGAAGTAGGGGGTGAGAATTCATATGCTTAATAAAAATTTAATTATCTTTTTTACTGAATGTAATTTTACCAAACCTATCTAGTTAATACCTTTTCTAAAATCTATTTATAAACCAAGTTTATAAAAATAATTGATATCCAGAATATTCACATATTCAAAATCAAAACTAAAACCACATCATTGTACATATCATAAATCATCCTATCCCATGAGCTCACATCCCTTATCATGAACCAGAGTAACTCATACTACATGTACTAAATACTTTCTGCATGATATATATTCCAGAAAACCAGAAGAACACCCATATATCTATGCCTATCGTACCAGAGGGGCAACTGAATACCTATGTCTACCAAGTGGGAATAATCAGAAAAATCTTGCACGAGTTTACCGACTCTTATTGAGGAGATAGATATTGGCCACCTACTAAATATCGCGATGCCTAAGATATATCTCATGTGTAATCCTATAATATGTACAATATTTAATGTTTCACAATAACCATGTATCAAGGAGATAACCAAACAATGCTTCAAAAAGACTACTTGGCATTATTATGAGATTTACTGTAATATGTATTATATTATCACATAATCACAATATAAAAATATGTGTAAACAGTTCACATAGTTCAATCTAGTATAATCCAATAATTCATAGCGATTTCTTAAATCATCATAAAATCACGATTTTTCATAAATAATTTTTAATGCAATTATAAATCAAAACAAGTACAAAATCAGGTAATTGAACTCATACTTCAATATGGTAGTTTTACCGAGCTAAAAACGCTCGAAAAAACTCATGTTAGTCACTTGGGTATTCGAACGATCGTTTCGAGATCTCGGTAAGTCTATTTAAAAAAGTGATTTTTCTACTGGAGCCTTAAATGGAGAAAGAGAGGTCACTACTTAATTCAAAGTACCCACAAACGCTAAATTAAACATATAATTTGACCGATTCGAGCTCGTATCAATTCTAGGCCCACCACACGTAAAATATGGTAAATTTGTACCGTCAGATTTCATTTTTCGTATTGGTCGCCAAACATAGTCAATATATATCTCAAAATTCATGCTTTCACGAGTACATCGCAAATATGAAGTTTATTTGACGATCTAACGGTCCAATTAAAAAATCAATATACAAATTAAAATAACTCAAAAATATCAAAAAAAGTGAAAATGAATCCAGAAAAATTCGAGGTTAGATATATATACCACGTGAAAGATTGTGACAAAACAAGTTGAACGAGACCATTCTCGTGACCTGAGATAGTCGGAAATGGCACCGACAGCCATTCTCCTCCGCTGCTATTTTCAATCGATGCCAGTTGTGGAAAGCTCCAACGGAGCTGAAAATTCAGCAAGAAGCTTATGCAGCGGCGACACTTTGATTCCCGACGATGACAAGGCTCGCCGACAGTCAGAGGTACTAAACAGAGGAGACCCGTGGCTACTGCATGTGACTTCGAGCGGAGAAGAGAAAAATCGAATGGAAGAGTGGGAGAGAAGGAAAGAAAGAAGTAGGGGAGCTGACAGGGCCACGTGGCTGCCCTTAATTGGGCTTCAAACTTTGCAAATAAGTCCCTAATTTCCGAGTTGCATCATTTAAGTCCCTCGATATTACAAAATGGCCATTAGTTTGATATTTTTATTTCAGCCCAAAATTTGAATTTTTTTAAAAAACTTTTAATGGTCAAAAAAACCAAAGTACCCTTACAAAATTAAGGAGTTTTACAATTTTATTTTGTATGAATGGTTAAAATACATCTCCGGAAACATTTTTCACAATGTTCAACTACTTTTTTTTTAAATGGAGTTTTTTTTTCTAGCTACCACATTTTGAAGTCATGAAAAGTAATTATTTCAATTACTCTGATGTTTGAGCAAACAAAACGACGACATATATATACAGAAAAAGAAACAATGAATTGTATACGTTCTTTTTCGTGATAATTAGTAATGATCTATATATGTACGTACGTACAAGCAAACGCGGCTGTCAACTTAATTCATCGACCAATATTTGGGTTTAGTGGTCCTCCTCGATTATGCGGATCTATCATTATAAATTATGTCCATTTCACGGTTAAGGAGAGCGAACAAATTAATATTAAAGCATATTGTTCGCTGAGTTTCATGTTATAACGTACGTACGTTTCTTGATATATCAAATCACGTTAGAATCTTTTATCAAACAAAAAAAAAATCACGTTAAAATCTTAATTAAGAGATGTGACAGATGTATATCGTTTATCTACATATGTCTATAATTAAAATGACATAACTATAAGAAGAAGAAGCCAATGTTGTTTTTGAGACGTGAAAGGCATCTTTGATTAGGATAGAGAGGTTGGTTATTTTGCTAAATCTACCGGCTTCTTTTATCCTCTAAATTTCGTTTGAATTCTTAATTTGTTAGATTATTTATTTTAGATAGCGCACTACGTTCGGAATACCACTCTTCAGTTCCACCCATCTCTTCAAACATTTTAACTGAATTTTCATACATGTTCGTGGGGTTAAAAAAACGTTGTTTAGGTTATTTGGGCTCCAAGAGTGGAAGATAAAAATGCTAGCATATATAACTATTCTTGAAGGATGTTTAGCGTGATTTTTTGAGAATCAAATAATATCCAAATATAACGAAATACGATAACGAAATATGATGAAAATTTTACCCTTTTTGAACATTAATCATCCGCGCGATCAACAAACAAGAGATATTATAATTTATCTCTATCGCAACATTTCCCCTTTCCAAAACGAGCCTCGGGTAACTCGTGTTCCACTTTGTGGATATTCATTGTAATTTTACGACAGACAAATTTCCTGTTTTACCCCTTACTTGTCCTTAGATTTTACGTTGGAATCCAAATCACCAGTCTCCAGTAAACACATGCAAGTGGGACTGGCTGGATTATCCTATAACAAACAAAAACCTCTTCCTATTTAACTCTAACAATTAATCTTATAACGACACGAGGACTTTTTGATGTGTACTTTGGTGTAAGAGAGCGACCTATTGCAAGGAATGTCAAGCCCCAAAATATTGACGGAAGGCGCCAAACCCCTTTTTTCTTAGTTGATCCAGTTATGAAGACAATTTTTGATGTTGAAATGTGAAATTAAGCTCAGGCCGATCAAGATTTAATTGAGCAGTCAGATGCTTGGAAAAACATGCACTACATACTAATCAAAAGTCGTAATTAAGAAGATGGGATATTGTGTGGTTGCAATAACCACACTATTACTTCCTAATGTGAGGTTTTTGAGTTCAAATCTCAACTCTTAAAAAACAAAAGAAAAAAAAATGGAAACTGGTTTCTAAGTGTTATGGTGACAAAAATAGCTTAGGCCCACATCAAGTCCACAACTTACCGCTTGGGACTAGCTCAAATAGTTAGGTAGGTGAGTGTGTGTATCCGAGATTCAAGTCTTATAAATATATCTTTTCCCAAAAAAAAAAAAAAAAAAAAAAAAAATCTGCCGCGTTAAATATACCACGAAATTTTTAAATCACATAATGATATGTTGTTCATATGTATTATTACCTAGTATAAGGTGGTTAGAGTTATAGTTAGAAGTGCCAAATACCCATTATGCTTAATAGAACTATGAAGAAAATACTGTTTAAGTTGATTCTTTTCATAAATAAAGAAAATACGTTTGTTTGAACACATTAAAATAAGGAGATTGATATAGATAGTAGTATTTTTCAATGTTTTGAAATATGACTTTTTAAATAGTATCACAGTATTTTACCTTGGGAGTCACATTATCTGTGACTATAAATTATGATTTTTCACTACCAATCAATGATTATAAGTTGTATGCCCATTTTATGTCACACTACTGGAAAAATCATTTTTCAAAATACTCTTAGATAGTTATCTTATTCTAAAATACTCCTATATATCCAAGTCCTTCCCCCATAAAAATAGCTTTTAATAGTGATTTATCATTTGTTTTGGCAAAAATCTTATTTTATAGTGTCTTATAATAAAATGACCAAATTTAAGACCCCATTTTAAGTAAGTGTCCATTTTTAAAAAATGATCGGTTTATCGATCTATATGACAAGTATAAAATATGACTTACCCAATATAAAAACTAATATACTTAGTACATAAACTAAAACTAGCCAGTATATACGTAAAAATTCAAATAGTTGGCCGTTTAGCTTAAAAAAAGTGGACATTTTATTAAAATGAATTGTTTAAGAAAGACATATAATATGATTTTCCTATTTTATATGAATTGTGAAGGATAAAACTCTAGACTATAGTGGGCTACAAAGCAGTGGCAGTGGCTCTGACTCCTTGGATTGGAAATGGTTTCATAAATATTGGGCTTCCCAGTTATTTGTGAGAAAATTAGGTTGATGGCCAATTTTTTAAATTGGTTTAAGTACATGTTCATATTTTAAAATTCATAGTTAAATGTCTATTTTTTTTAAAGCTCAGTTATAGATTATGTTATATTTCTATTTTTGTCATAAGTGAGTTATATATTTAACTATAAATTTTTGAACTTAGTCATATACTAAGTTTTGGACTAAAAATTGTCAAATAACTAGTTAGCCCTTTATTTGTTTGGACTTTGTTTTTTTCCCTTAAGGACTTGGTCGTGTTGTTTTTCGGGCTTTTTAGCCAAATGGCCAAATTTTTTGTCCTTAACTAAGAAGTAGCCATTTTTCAAACTTATTAAAAAGGCTGAATTTATCCAAAAAAAAAAAAGTGAAAATGTATGAGTTTTATAAGAATTATAACAGTATCAAAACAGGGATATTTAATATAAAATTGATATATTACATATAACATTGATGTGCTGAAAAATGGTCGTTTGGAAACAAAAAAGAAAAACCGATCATTTATGAAATACGTGAAACATGCCGTCATTTCTTAAATTGATGTAAGAAATCGAACATTCTTATAAATTCTCAAGAGTAATTGGGCCAGGATGACTTTTGAGAAATTTACGCCTAGCATTCGTTTTTAAAACCTATTTTCAAAAATATTTGCTTTTAATTTTTTTTTTCAAAAATATTCATTTATGCAAGATATAAGTGATCCACATTTACAATGTAAATTTTATCTATAAGGTATACATTTCATGTATAAAATATGAACAGTATACATTTACAATATAAATATTTACCACAGTCTATATTTTTCATTATAAATTCGACCTATGGTATATATTTTAAAATGTATGTTAATATTTAGTATAATTTTTATTCATAAAATATAGACCGTAGTATATATTTAATGTTTGAAATGTATACCGTGGTATTTATTTCATATGTAAAACAGTAGTTATCTATATTTCTAAAAAAAACTATAAAAGTGGGTATTTATGAAATAAAAATAAAATACAAATATTTATGAAAATGTAGTTTTAAAAACGAGTATTTGTGAACTGTTTCCATAATTTTGAGAATATTTTTTAGATGTAGTCCTAAAATATTTTGTGACCAAGAAAATAGATGAAACTAGAGTTTTTTTTCTTCATGTCCAAATAAATTTTATGACTTTTAACCATAAAAGTTATGACCTATTTTCTAGAAGGTTGACAATCATCCTGAAAATAGTAATAAAAAATGACTTTTTGGCCAAATTACTCCTACATTCCAAACAGGAAAGTTCCCTTTGTGACCTCGTATGATATAGTCATAAACATTTGGGTTAATTATAACAATGACTCCAAATTATATCCTTTGTATCACTTTATCTCCTGAATTTTTAATTTACATAGTAGATTATTAGACTACCCCAAATTATATAATTGTTGTAGTAATATCTCATTTTATCACAAACTGTTAAATTTCTAACGAAAACAGTCATATATAAAGTATATAATTTGATAGTTTTTGGTTAAGAGATTCAGAGTCTTATTCTCAACTATAGTTACTAAACTATGTGTTTTACAAATGATTTTTTTCCATTAAAAAATTAATAATTTATAATAAAAATAATCATTAGTGTAATAATCGCATAATTATTAGTAATCTATGTACATATAAAAATATTGAAGTCCCAATCTCAATCATAATTACTAAATTATGTACTTTGTAAATAACTTATTTATGTCAAAATTTTAATAATTTGAAACAAAATGGTCGTTACTACAACTATTACATAATTTAGGCTAGTATATTATGTAAGTTAAAAATTATAAAACCGAAATGATACGATATATATAATTTAGGATTTATTAATGCAAAGGTGATTTTGCTTGTACCCATAAGGCACCCCTTAAAAAAACTTTTATTTTTATTATGTATTTTTCATTAAGTGAAAAGACTATAATGTACAATTAGACACAGTAAGTCCCGCAACTACTCAAGGTAAGTAACTCTCATTAGACCACACTAGTCCTATTCGTCCATCTATAGGCTGTAATTGGCCAAGAGAAAGACCGAGAAAAAGAACGAATCTCTTCAATATTTTTTATTTCAAAGCTCTAACCATCAAGTTATATATACTCCTCTCATAGAGAAAAGCCGATAAAGAAAAGAAACGAACATCTGTAGAGAAACTAGATGCAAACGATAATAATGAGTAGTAAATGAAATAATTGTTATGAATGATTTCAAGCTAACTACCAAATTAGATGCAAACGACGGTAAGACTTATTACCAACGCTCCATGCGTAGAACTTAGCCAAATGATTCAATTTATCATGGGCTCAAAAAACTACAATTCTTTGAATAAGTTCTTGTCTTTAAGTTCGGTGTTGGTTTATTGTAGATAATATCAATCCCACAAAAATTGAGTATAGAAGGGTTTTCTTGATAATTTTTTCCGATTTCTTGTTAAGTAAATAAAACATTTGACAATTCAAGAATGGAATGATGAGAAAGGAAAAAATAAAAAAAGAATCATGAAATGGTTTTTAAGCATTTTGATCCAAAGAGATATTGAGAAGAGAGAGATTATTGATAAGTGAGAGGACTGTAGGACTAATAGGACGTACAATATAGTGACATTTTAGGGATTTTGAGGGGTGTGTATATCAATAATTAAAATATTGTAAAATTTCATTGGGGCAATAAATTTAATTTTGTGTGTATATCAATAATTAAAATATTGTAAAATTTCATTGGGCTAATAAATTTAGTTTTGTGGTGCATTAATAATATTAGGGGTGCGAACATAATCATCCTTGATTAACCTAAATATTTAGAATCGATCATTAGAAATCAAAAAAGATCATAACTTTTATGATAATTCATCCAAAAAAATTAGTCTTCAAACATGATCCAAAAAAATTCAAAATCGTAGCTTTTAATAATTTTAGATGAAAGAATAATTAAATATTAATTTTACAAAATTCAAGAGAAATCAGATATTAAATAATTTCGTTATAATCTTCAAATTATTATAAATTCTATAATCATTAAAACTCTTATTAGTATTTAACTACTTAAGAAAAATATATGTTAAAGTTCAAGAAAATTTTTAACTATCTTATTTGGATACCTGTTGAGAAATCATAAGTTTTTGGTAAATAGAGTTAAACTGAAAATTTTAGTTCAACATCCAAAATAATTTACAAAGAATCAGGTTCTCAAAATTAATAATAAAATTATCCTCGTACAGTCACTTACTAAATTTATTTTAATAATTGAATAAGAAAAGAAAGTTAACAAAGTATAAGCACCCATTAGGGAAGAGAAGTGAGAAAGCAAGTACAAGTTACTCAGTTTGTTTGACCACTGGGATTACTACTTCAAATAGACAAACACATGAAAATAGAAGAAGTAAGGTAAGTGAGCATTCACATATTCAGTAGTAATTCAATTACCTTTTTGAATTGATGTAATTTTACTAGACCTGCATAGTTAATACCTTTTCCATAATTCATTTTTAAACCAAATTTATAAAATAACTGATATCCCGAATAATCTCATATTCAAAACTAAATCTACATAATTGCACATATCATAAATTAACTAAGTATATGAGTGAGCTCTCATCCTCCCATCATGGCCTTGTAATACCTTTATAGCAGAAGTATCTAGTATCCTGATACAACCAGTAGGTGTGTTAGCTAAAAACCTGTACAAGGGTCTAGGTCTCTTACCTAGCGCTTCAACAACTCACCAGTAATCTAAAATATTGTGATACAAATATGGAACTCAAGTATATAATCTTATAGTATATACAACATATAACTGTTCATAATAACCATGCATTTAAGAATTCAATCTTAATATAATCTAATAATTTATAGCAATTTCTTAAATAATCATAAAATAATGATTTTTTTATAAATAACTTTAAATACAATTATAAAACAAAATAGATATAAAATTAGGTAATTGAACCCCTACCTCAATATGGTAGCTATACCAAGCTAATGATAATCAAAGAAACTTCCATTATTCGTTTGGTTGTTCAAATAGTCGTTTCAGGATCCCAGTAAGCTCACTTAAAAAAGTAACTTTTCCAACGAAATCTCGAATTGAGAAACGGAAGTCATCACTAAATTCAGAGTACCCAAAAAATTTTAGATTAGGCATATAATTTGTCTAAAATGGGTTCTGGGACGAGACCCGCTTTATGGCACACAAAACAACATTATTCATTAGTCTTGGAATTTGTGTCATTTCGAAATATAATAATAATATATATCAAAATGCGTTTCTCAACCTCACTAAATCTAAATTTGAAATCAGAATTCAATTTCGAATTCCCAAGCCTTAAACGAGCTTTAAAATCTGAAAATTACAAAAATATTTCTTTTTAGAATTAATTTGAAAAAAGTCCACTTTGTCAATGTATTTAGAAAAAATATTATCTTTGCTAATTATTTACAAAAATATCATTTTCTTGAAATATTTCAGAAAATATCATAATCATAAAATTATTTAGGAAATTATCAATTTTAAACTATTTTAAAAGTATTAATTTCACTGATTAATTGTAAAAAATGTCATTTTTGCAATAATATTTTAGAAAGTAACAGTTTTCTAATCTCAATTCAAGTCTAACACTATTTAGTTTTGTAAAAATATCACTTTTTGTTTTAAATTAGAAAAAACTATATTTTTTAATTCAAAAATTAGCATCTCTTGGATATCCATTTAACTTATAGTAGACGTAATTATTCATGATTTTAACTCTCTTTCATCTCATATAATTACTTAGGGTAAAATAATTATCTAATTAAATAGAGAAATTAGGTAAAATATGCATCAAGATATGCATATTTTGGTCTATATGCTCCATTTAAAAAATCTCTGAAAAAATATGCATGTGGACGAAATTACCCTTAAAAATATTAAGAGAAATCTATGCACATCACATTTAATTGATCCGAATCTCTCTCTCGCAAAGAAATTCTCTTTCGACTGAAAATCCTAGGTAATCCAAGAATTATACTACTCCATAATCCATTCTCGCACAAATCCTCGTTCTCATCTCTTACAATACCGTCAAACTCATCATTTCCCTATATTCTCTCATCATTCTTCTCCACATAATTATGGGTATGGTATAAAATAGAATATTATCAAATTTCTAGATATTATGAGGTAATTTATGTGTGGCAAAATCGTTTTGAGGTTAATTTTTGCAAGTTGAAAAAAAAATCGCGATAATTTTCGATGGTTTTTCGATGATATTTCAATGAAAATTGTATTCTCATCAAAATTTCAATGAAAATGGTATTTTTGATAATTTTCGATGCAATTTCGATGAATTTTCGATGATTTTCAATGGTTTTTCGATGATATTTCGATGAAAATTGTATTCTTAGCAAAATTTCAATGAAAATGGTATTTTTGACAATTTTCGATGCAATTTCGATGAATTTTCGATGATTTTCGATGATATTTCAATGAAAATTGTATTCTCAAAAAAAATTTCAATGAAAATGGTATTTTTGATAATTTTCGGTGCAATTTCGATGCATTTTCGATGATATTTGGATAAAAGTGGTATTCTTGTTAATATTTAGATAAAAATGATATTTTCGACATAAATTCGATATAAT
This sequence comes from Parasponia andersonii, assembly GCA_002914805.1. Taxonomy (NCBI): domain Eukaryota; kingdom Viridiplantae; phylum Streptophyta; class Magnoliopsida; order Rosales; family Cannabaceae; genus Trema; species Trema andersonii. The sequence continues at coordinate 62,987 of JXTB01000755.1, read as the reverse complement.
TTCGATAAAGTGGCATTGTCGATAAAACTTTGTCAAAAATACCACTTTTATCGAAGTATCATCGAAATTACATCAAAAATCGTCGAAAATGCCATTTTATCAAAATATTAACAAAATACCACTTTTATCGAAATATCATCGAAAATGCAATGAAAATTCATTGAAATAACATCGAAAATTATCAAAAATACCATTTTCATTGAAATTTTGCTGAGAATACAATTTTCATCGAAAAACCATCGAAAATCATCGCGATTTTTTATAAAACTCGCAAAAATTAACTTCAAAATGATTTTTTCACATATAAATTACCTCATAATATCTCGAAATTTGATAATATGCTATTTTAGACTATACTCATAATTGTGTGGAGAAGAATGAAGAGAGAAGATAGGGAAATGATCAGTTTGACGGCGTTGTAAGAGATGAGAACGAGGTTTTGTACGAGTATGGACTATGGAGTACTATAATTCTTGAATTACCTAAGATTTTCAGTCGGGAGAGAGTTTCTGTGCGAGAAAGATTCAGATCAATTAAAGGTGATGGACATAGTTTTTTTCTTAGCATTTTTAGGGGTAGTTTCGTCTACATGTATATTTTTTCAGAGAGTTTTTAAACTGAGCATATAAACCAAAATATGCCTATTTTCGTGCATATTTTACCTAATTTCTCAATTAAATAATTATAAAAATATCACTTTTTACAAACTTTGGTAAAACGGCCCAAGCAGTAAAAATCTTACCTGCAGCGAGTTAACAGCCGAGATTGGTCAAAAAATAACAATGACAACGAGACGAATCCAATGGTGCCATTGGTGTCGCAAAAAGAGGTTTGATGGAGCTTTTGTGGCTGGAAAACATTGCAGGTAGCAGAATCTTCAGAAGAATATTTCTCCGATATCGGGGCTCAGTTTCAGGCGTGGCTAGCGGCGTTGGGCTCGTGGTGAGTGCTCTTCCCTATGGAGTGGCGCATTTGGCCGATGAAGGTGGGGTGCAACAGTGGCTGGATTGAACAGTTCCGACATTTTATCCTTCTCTCTCAATGACTTGTGCGAAAAAAAATACAGAAATGAGGGGCTTTTAAGCAATTTTGGGGTACTATAACACCCAATAAATAATTCTAAATATTTTAAATATAATATTCCAAAAATTCATAATTACAACATTGTCATTATGCTTAAAATGTCTCTTTTGCCCCATTACTTTGACTAGATTTTACAGAATTGCAAAAAAATATCCTAAGATCTAAGTAAACTACAATTTAAATTTTGATATTTGGATTCTACAAAATAATATCCTGAAATTAAAAATTTGTGAAAAACGATACGTTGGATCGATTTTTTGACTGATTTTTGTAATAAAAAGACAATAATACCCTCTATTTAAATTAGGTTATTATTCTTCTCCTTAATTTTGAAGATATTTTTGTCTTCAACTTATTCAAATTATTTAAGAAGTCAACACAAGGTAAAATTTTTAGAAATTATTAATCTGAAGATATTATTTTGTAAAGTCCAAACTTCATGATTAAAATAGCAAAGAGTTAATGATACAAATGGTCCTTGAAATATCTAATTTGTGGCATTCTGGTTCTCCAAGTTTCAATGTAGCATTTAAGCTTTTGAACATTCTGATTTATAACAATTTGGTCATTTGATTGTCTAAATTACAACTTGTTATTACATTTTTTTTTTTTTACCAAAAATACATATAATGGCATCTGAAAATACATTTGAAAGGTAATTAGGGAATCTCAAACATAAAAATAAATTCACAGAAAAACATTCTCTAAATTTGTAATTCCGAGAATCCTAAAAAATGAAAAGAATATATCTTTCATTTTCTCGAAATCAAGTTGTTCAATTTACTTTTCTTTAAATACTTTTTTAAATACTATAATATGCTACTCATATGTATTTTTAGTTATAAATTTAATAAAACTAATTATAATTTAAATAATTCAAAATTTAAATTGTTATAAATTAGAAAATTTAGAGATTTCATGAAATTTTAAAGACCGAATTATCATAAATTACCATAAATTGAATATTTCAGCGCCATTTATGTCATCAAATCCAAGTACAAAACACCCCGACTTTAGGTTTTTTTTTTTTTTTCGGCCATTTAGTTTACCCTTCCCAAAATGAAAGGGTGGAAGGTATTATGCTAAAACAGGTTCTTATGGTATATATATCTAGTCGTTTTCACGAGGGGAAGACTCTGAGACTTTAGGTTCGAAATGGCAGAGAACAAAGCCAACTTAACGAATCGGCTACAGTCGGTGAAGCTTGATTCGGGCAAGTCCTATGGTCAAATAGCAAAGGAGACTGGACTCACCAACGTCTACGTTGCCCAGCTCCTTAGGCGCCAAGCTCAGCTCAAGCCCGAAACTGCCCCCATATTACGAGCTTCTCTGCCTGACCTCACCGAAGATCTTCTCCATGAGATGATGAAGCCGCCTTTGAGGTCGTACGATCCAAATTTGATCCAAGAACCAAGTGTTTACAGGTGGGTCTTCTCAGTTTTCTGCTTTAAGCTCTTATTTTTTGTTCCTTTTTAATGGGTTTTTTTTTTCCCTCTCTTTATCTCTTTATTTTGTTTTTGGGATTTGATTATATGGGTTTGTGTGTTTTTGTTGTGATAAGGTACTTTGACGAGTATGACATGGTTCTGAATGTTTTTTTGATTCATTCAACACTGTTTGGGGTAGACTGTTATGAAAATCACTTGTTATAAATTATGAAAATAACTTGTTATAAATTAAAGTTTGAATATCTCTTATAGTCTTATTTATCATCAGAGTTAGGACTAAGTATTAGAATAAGTATTAGAATAACCATATGGGACTGTAATGAAGAGTGTGCAACTCTGAAAATCTCCAAGATTGAAGAACTATAGTCATAGAAGGTGATGTAAAGCTCAAAGTATTAAAATCTGGTTCTTGATTTTTGCTAAGTATTATAATTCTGTTGATGTGTCTTCATTTCCATGACCATATTTTAATGTTGAACAAGTAGGTTCTCTTCCCTTTTGCTGACTTCTGAATTTGTAGGTTGAATGAAGCGGTTTTGCATTTTGGTGAGAGCATCAAGGAGATTATCAATGAGGAGTTTGGTGATGGCATGTGAGTTTCAATTTATGTCATTCTTCCTAAATTTCTAGTTGGAATTCCATAGCGTGCTAAAAGATTTTGACATACAAGAATCCTTGTGTTTAAAGCTGTGTGAGACAGTGTTAGTTCTCCAAGATTAATGGCTCTTCCTTTCTCTCTTTTGTTGTATTGCATATAAATGCTTCTTGTGAAAAGTTTCCTGATTTCACTTTCTTTTTCAGCCCCACGACTGCTTAACCAAAGGAGTAAATCATTTTACGTCATTTGTTACTCCTCAGGATCTGATTTTCATATTTTGTGAAACATAATGTGCAATACAACATGGAATTTGTTTTGCAGTGAATGTACTTGGCTGAAGAAAAAGTTTATTTAAGCAATTTAGTGTTTTAAAATTTCGTCTGTCGCTTATTCACTACTTCTATGTTGTAGTATGTCAGCTATAGACTTCTACTGTTCAGTGGACAAAGTCAAAGGTGTGGATGGGAAGGACCGTGTTGTGGTGACATTTGACGGGAAGTATTTGCCTTATACTGAGCAGGTAAGTTCATAGTCTGCTCTGCATTATTCTTGGAGTAGTTTAATTTACAGAAAACACTTAAAAATGAGGACGCTTTAGTTCAAAATTATGGTAGTAGATGGCAGCAGTGAGTGAGGACACTTTAGTTCAAAATTATAGTAGTAGATAGTATCAGTGGCTTCAAGTTTGATTGTTCTACTATTTGACTTGCTTGAGAATGTCTAAAAATTTAGGATCTTTTGGATGGTTTGATGCAATATTCTTCTCACATGACTAAGAGCACTTTCATTACACTGTTTAGGTTGATCTCCTTTTATTTTCTCACAGTACATAAAGTGACCTGTTTAGGTTGATGGTGAGTGGCTGGCTTGTAAAGTTTTGGCCTGTTTTGAAATGCGTATTACATTTGTAGACCCAGTTTATTAAAAATGACTTCCTCTGGCCTCAGAAAGGGAGGCTGAGCCAGATAAAGGGGCTCTTATCCAAGACAAACTTCCAAATCACAACAATTTCTTTTATCCTAAAGTTTTAAATGTTGAATTGTCTTTAATCCTTGAAAGTTTTAAATGTTTAAATGTTGTGGAAACTCCAGCCTAGGAGGATTCATTATAACGCATTTTTCTTAACTTTGAAGTTTTTTTCTTTGTCAACTAAATGTTAAAGGGCACTGGGACATGATATTTGTCTGCCAACATTTCAAAGAAGGTTGAGTCTTTTAAAATATCATAAGCTTCTTGTAAGATGACGGACCTCTCTTTTGCAATTTGATTTTTGGATTTTGTTGGAGGCATTGAGGTTCCCTTCCCCTGCCTGCAGCTGCCTCATTTTTTCTTTTTTCACTTTTCTGAAAGGAAAATATCTTAAATCCCTTTTGTTTCAAACTAACGAGTTTTTCCCCGTGTAAAGAATAAATTGGAAGAAAAAATAAAAAAAGAGAGACTTACTCAATGATTTCAAATCGAAATGTTAGCTCTTAGTTGAAAACTATCCCCTTTTAATGTTTCTCTGGAAAAATATCTTTTTTGGACCAAAACAACCCCAATGTGTTGAAAAAATCGTCGACCGTCGAAATCATTGGGGGCATTTTGCTCTTTCTTAGTCCACAAAAGGATATTTTTCAGAGAAAAATTGAAAGGGGATGAGGGTATCCTGGAGGATATTTAATAAATTTCTCTTTCAACGTTAAAGGACTTTGAAAGACACAACATAAAAAGAATGTTATAATGTGCTAAAACAGTTGACTGTGGAGATAGACTAATTTGGAAATGTATTATGCTATATTACTTCGTTGTTCTTGGATATTCTTCTTGATTTGCTATAGGCTGAGCCATATCAGGTCTAGGAAATAAATAGGCTCGGGTTCTTCATTTTGGTCATGGCTAATATTTTTCAGTTCTTTCGAAACAGAAGTCGGAGCACATGGTCTCAAGACCTCAAACGAGTTAGGGAACAGCCTTGGTGTTGTGAACTTGTTGTTTCCATTATTGACGTACTATCGGATTATCAGCATTTTGTTTTTGTATCACCAGAATTTGTGGACAGTATCCACTGTTTGTATGCCTTCTGATGTTGTGTAATGCGTAAACATGTGATAATGATTCAAAAGTACAGGTGGTTATAAATAAATAGACAACTCGTTAATAACACTCTTTTCCGTTTCCAAAAGGGTGTCCAAAATAAATTTCGCTATTTTTCAATGTTAGTCACCAGTTCTTTTCAGCTTTTGAATGTTGAAATTCTGTATAAGAAGTAAGTACAAGGAAGAAATGATGCATATCTGTTGGTTTATTGGTTTTTTGTATAATTAGCATTAGTATAGCAGATGCTTACTGCTACTATGAATAACTTTTTTTTCCCCCTTTTTTGAGTGAAATGGATAGATTATTAATGAATATTGTGAATTTCATAGTACATTTTTTCCCCCCCTTTTTTGAGTGAAATGGATAGATTATTAATGAATACTGTGAATAATCGATTGTTCAATTGACTAAGAGATTAATGGATAAATGACACTTTATTTGCGTAAAAGTTATTTTCGTTAGTCTTGATAATGGGCTTATTATGCAACACTTTCAAAGCGAAAAAACCGTCGTGAACAATCATGGTATTTGGTTGTCATTAATTTTAATTAAATATTTGTTGTAGTAGTCGCCTGGCAATCATGAAAGAAAGTTTAGTTTTTCAACTTAAACGATAACATAATATTAAAGGACTATTCACAAGGCTTTTGAGGATGAAACGACGGAAATTTCACGACAAAAACATGTCGTATCGTTACAAGATTTTTGAATGACAAACTACATGTCGGCAGTCTAGAAGTTAAAACAACCACATACAATTTACAGTAAAAGTAGAAATATAATGTTATTTTTAGGTATAATCATATTTTTAGTCCATGTATTTTGTATCTATTTTGGGATTCACCTTACTCTTCAAGAACGGCAATATACTATTAGATTTAGATTTGTAAATAGTTATCTAGACATATAATTAAATTTGTTAGCTATTCCATTTGATAATTTTTTTTGTTCAATTTAAGGTTAAAAGTAAAATATAAGGGATGGTATTACACCTTGTTTACATGAATTATGGCAGCTACTTTTGATGAAAAATGATCTTGAGTTTTTTCTTTTCTTTTCTTTTCTTTTTTAGGATTTTAAACTTGAGTCTTTAACTATCTAATCATTGGATATTTTGGATTTTTTTTTTCTTTCTTTCTATCGATATCACGTGTCCTCTTTCCGTATCCCACCAATTAGAAAATGCCACTTTATTAGAAAGAACTAACTCGCTTTTAAGTCTTGAAACACTCTTTTTTTCTTTCCAGTCTTCTTTCCTTTCCCTCGTTATGTATCAGACCATCTACTAGTCATTTTTGAATCCATCTTGTGATCTTTATATGCAACAGTGGAAAAGTGTCGTCAACTCAAAACAAAATCAATCTATTACTACTCAAGATCACTTTATCACAAGGTACTAATGCCACTCTTTTTTTTTTTTTTTAAGGTTTTTAACTGACTTGGCTTTTCACAAAATTTTATGAAAACGATGTTATAAGATTTTAAGATTTTTCACTTTCTACGACTATTTCAAAAATCTTATTTGTTGGCAAAATGTAGTAGGTTACCCTTTTCTATTTGTAATTATTAAATATAGATATTATCATTTTTACTTTTTGTATTTCAAGAATTTGTTCAAATTATGCATTGTATTTTAGTTATTATTAACATTTATTTTTAAATTAGAAATCTGTTACAAATTTAGATATTTACACTAATTTAGAGCAGTTGATTTAACAAAACATGGTTTTAAAAAATAAAAATAAATTATATAAAAATTGACCTGAGAATAAGATTATTAAATCATCTTACTAAATTAATTGTTCTAAATTAGTATCAGAGATATAAANATTGATAATAACTAAAACATAAGATATAAATTGAATAAATTGTCACAATATAAGGTATACAAGTGATATTATCCCTTATTAAATATGACTTGATAAATATAAATTTTGGCTGCAACTTCTTCTTTTTTTTTTTTTTGGAAGAATTGGATTTATATTTTAGTATAATGAAATTTGTTATCTTTCTATTTAGCCGTACATGAAATCCATAGATATTTTTTTTTCCCTTCTTGTCAATGTGAGAATGCATTTCTTGACTTATATTTTACATGTACATATTCATACTTTTGTTGTCAATATATGCAATGTTTATTATGATGGTGGTATGAATATTCATAATGAGACTGAAGCAATGAAAGAGTATAAAGTTACCCCTCATTGAAAGCATTTTCATTATACTGTTCAAGTATTATTCTTCCAATGGTGTATTGACCAGTAGTTACAAGAAATTTAATTTTGTAGAGATTTTGTATGTGATTTTTTTCGTCTATTAATGTCAAAAGACTTCCTTAATTAAAAGTTCATTTTACAAAGGTGGACAAAACATTCAGAAAAACAAATGCCGCAACATTCAATTTCAGGTGCAAAACTATGCCTAATATTGTGGATGCTAAAACAAATATGGAAATGCATTACAAAGAGGTTTGTAGAATGCATAATCAGGTAGCAACAAGAGCAGCAGTATCTGAAGAAACGTATAAAATTGCTCTTTCTGCAATTAATAAGATTTTGGAAGATCTTTGATGCATATGTTAGAAATCAAGGGACCGAAAGCCCTATCCTATTGCTATACCCAATCACGCTGAAATGAAGAACACAAGTAGAGCTTATAAAAAATTCAAAGGAATTAAGAATGAAACAAAAGCTCACGGAAGATCTGGCCTAATAAAAGGTGCTTTTGAGAAGGCCAAAAAGAAGAAAAAGGTAATCCATGAAATTTTTTCATCACAACAAGTAAAATTTAGTTTTATCACATTATCATTTGTAGGCTTTTTTTTGATTGTCTATTTCTTATAGTTTACATATACACTTTTTTGGGAGGGCTATTTTAGGCATTTCCTAATCATAACCTAAATAATCACTTCAATAATGGTACACCATTTTTTTTTTTTCAACAATGTCATTCGACAATATATCATCTTCATCAGCAGATAGATCTGACATCATTGCATCATAGAAAAGTAATTAATGTTGTATTATTGTTTATTTTGTAATTATCAAACCATGTCTAAATGGCTGTTCCTACAACCAATTTATATTTTAACTTATTTTTTAGGTTTCATCACGTGCTCAATGTCATATTGCTTATGAAGATCCAAGTGAGAAAATGAGCATGCATGATTGAACTATTACAACTGGTAGTACAAATAATTTAGAACTTTGTGGTTTTATCTTTAAATGACATGAGATTTTCTGTGTAACATTATTATTATTATTTTTTTGTAAGTTGTGTCAATTCCTACGATATTAAAAGAATTCAGATTCATTGGCAATCTCTTTTGATAATGCGATTTTCGTAATTTTCTAAGACTATTTTGAAGTTCTATATATGTTTAAGTTAAAACTTTTATTCTGCTTCTATCTCTTTTAATGAATTCTTTTATTTCTTTTAATTTATTTTAAAAGCACAAGAATTTTATCATTTAGTATCTGGATTAGTGATATCCATAAGCAGAGTCCCATTTTCCCGAAATATCATTTGGAAAAGATTTTCATGTGAATCAAACATACTGTAAACAACAATGAATTGTTTGTTTTCATAGATACATGTAAAAATTCATATCTCCACACAAAGAGTAAGAAGGAATTAAAAATTTTAAGTCACTTACTTTCACAAGCTACTTAAACAAACTTTATCTCATGTTCAGTCATTCAAAAGAAAGGCATGGCATTTTAACAGTGTATAAAATCCTTACCTCCAAAAAAATCGCCTAAACAATTTTCCTTTCCTCTCTCTAGCTCCTTTCCCCACTTTTTTACTCCTCCTCTTCCTTCCCTCATGTTGTTTCCTTTTATTTTCTATTTCTCTTTCAGTTTTTAATAATCTTATATCTAGATTTGAAAATAGTACTATTTTTCAAATAGATCTTAAATTGGATATCTTTCTTTGATCTAGATATCTTAATAGACGTATATTTCTTTTTCTTCAAGTGTGGATCTGAATTGACGTTGGCACTATAGAGTTTAACTTGCCAAAAATATAATAAGAGCATGTGGTAAAGGCTACAGTTTTCCCTATAATGCAATAGGAGTATGACTAAAATAACATATTTTTAATAGTTTAAAGACTAATAAGACGTAATTTAAAATTTAAGAACTGAAGTGAGACTTTTTCCTTAGTTCAGAGACTAATAAAGTCATTTATCCAATAAAGTTCCGCTAAACTGAGACGGGCCATAATCTTTTAGCACATATAACTTATGAGACTGAGTCATAGGTTTGTTGTTGCAATCTTGATGTTGTCATTTGGGGCACTTCTTCCTATCTGCATGGTAAAATCCAAAATATAGCAAAAACATAAATCTCTAATCGACATTTGAGGGAATAATCATACATAAAAGTTTATTGTAACGAGAAGGAAGTATAAGGCTCTGCTTAAATGCATTATTTACATCAATACCTATTCAGTTATTTATAAGCTCTGCTCTTTCTCTCATTTTTCTTTTTCTTTTTTTTTTTTTCCAAAACAAAATCCCGTATAGTCAAGAAGGACAAGAAACCCACTAAAAATAACAGCATAATCAATTTGAAACAAATATGAATCATGAAAAATCTGCTGTAACAAATGACATAGTACATTTTAGTTTCGAATCATATAACAGACAGACCAAAATATCCTTATAAACAGAGAAAACATAAGACAAAATTGGTTAGAAAATATGACATTCCTGCTAATGAATAACAGTACAATTGAGGTTATGCTATTCAACTCCAAGTTCAAAAAATCTATGAAAACAAAACAAGTCTAAGCATTCTAAGGATCCCATTTCTAAATTCAGTTTTGCGTACTTATCGTTGAGTAAAGGTGCATGGGAAGAAAAGAACCAATATCACACTCTAATAAGCCAAAATGCACAAAATTAAGACCAACACACTAATCCATCCGGAGAATTAAGTCAATTAAACGAAATAAGTGAATAAAATCGCGAGGCAGTTGGTAAAACAAAATTGCAAGAGTTCCACCCACAAAATTGAAAATTCATCTCCTTCTCTTGAAACTCACCTCTTTAGCTAAATGACTTTAAATGAGATTTCAATTTGTTCCATAACCTCTTAAAAATGGCAGTTTAGTACAAGTAGCCTCTTCTTTAATACGACTTGGATTTCCCTGTATTGTCGTTTCTACGAGAACTTTCAATTTTCTCATAATTTTTTTGGACATGAGGATTTGATATTTGGGTAAACTAAAATATTTTTAATACGAATGAGTTATTCATGTTTAGAAGGTATAATTTGACACAAATCACATTTTAGTCGATTTAATGCATAATTTTGTGATATTTTGACCAAAGAATTGCAAAACGGAGAAAATTCGTGTCAACTCAGACTAGACATAATTGAGTTTTGTCCGATCAAATTTAACATGGATATTTTAGGCTTTTAAGCCGTATCAACACAAAAATTAACAATAAATAAATAAATGGAAAATTCAGAAAAAGAGGGAAGATATTTTGCAAAAGAGGGTTTGAAGGAAAGTTATTGGAGGAATATCTCCGTGAGTTCCTTCCTTCCCTTACCTGAAACTTTTCTTTTTTTCAACTTACAAAGCTTAACGACATGTCGTACTCCTCCTCGGTCTTGGACTGGGCCGGGCCCAACCAAAATGAGGCCGAGTTAAGGGAATCACCTAGATATCGACGTTAAATATCCACTGTTTCCTCCAAAACCCTCGTTATCTATCGATTCATCTCAAAACCCTCACATTTCTCTCTCTATCTCTCGACAATGGCTCCAACCCTAACTCGAGCCATCGCCACCATGACGGCGCGTAACCTCACTCTCTCTCTCCTCTTCCCGAAGCGCCTCCTCTCCACCATAACCAAGCCCCCTTCAGTACCAACTCTCACCCTTGGCCGCCGAGCTGCCATAGCTCCTCTCTCTCACGCCGTCAACTCGATTTCCGGTCCGGCCACTCGGTTCACCTCGATCCGGTGCCGGGTCAACCGGTCCGGAACCTATTCTCCCCTCAACTCGGGTTCCAACTTCAGTGACCGTCCACCCACCGAAATGGCTCCTCTTTTCCCCGGCTGCGACTACCAGCACTGGCTCATCGTCATGGATAAGCCTGGTGGCGAAGGCGCCACGAAGCAGCAGATGATTGATTGTTATATTCAAACCCTAGCTAAAGTTCTTGGGAGGTATCTGATCTTCGCATATTCTGTTTATTACTTCTCTTTTATTTTTGGACTTTTGGGGTTATTTATTCGAATTTTCTGAGTTTTGATTTTATGGTGTTTTAGTGAGGAAGAAGCTAAAAAGAAGATTTACAATGTGTCATGTGAGAGGTATTTTGGTTTTGGTTGTGAGATTGATGAGGAGACCTCCAATAAGCTCGAAGGTATGAGATTTAGTGTTTTTGAAAGCTATACTTTGATATTTCAGATGGGTATTGTTTATTTTACTGTATTATTGTGTTATTGTACTCTCACCATTGGTTTTATTTTTGTGCTTAATTTTAATTTTCTTTTGGAGAACAGGCTTGCCGGGTGTTCTATTTGTGCTTCCTGATTCTTATGTTGACCCTGAATACAAAGACTATGGAGGTAAGTTGGGTGGCCCTATGGTTTTTGTGTGGTTACTATTACTTTATCTTGTTTGTGTTCTCTAATGAAAATTAATAATATTGAATGTCACTGGAGATATTAGTACTACTTGTCTCCAAAATGAATACAGTATTACTATGTTCTTAGTCCATCTTGGCAAAGCTAAAACAGCCTTATAGGCAATGGTTAGCTTTGAATGCTAATGGACTAATATCAAATGTCTCTCTAGACTGTTCTGTGCTTTAAATGTTTGATAGAGCTGCAGATCAGTAGAGATGAAACACTTGCTAATAATTGGCCTTTTCAATGCATGTGTATTTCATCTTCGTGTTTGTGTGGTTTAGGTGGATTGAGCATCCCTTTTTTTTCTTTAAAACCATGCTTTCTGTATTGACCTTTAGCCGAAGAATATGTCCTTGGTACAGCCTATGTCATTTCCATGTTTTTTCCTTATCCCAGTCCTTCTTGGCAAAGTTAGTAGTCTTAAGTGGATCATGTCTAGCTTTGAATGCTAATGGACACGGATACATTCTCTCCTCCTGTTTTGTTGCTTCTCATATTTGTGGAGATTCAGTATCGTTGGAGTTGATACATTTTTGTGCATTATTGCAAAGCTATTAATCTCATTCACTTATTGTAATTCTCCCCAGAAGAATTCTCTGTATGGAGGATTTGAATATTTTCCTGTCCATCTTGGCAAAGCTGAAGAGCCCAATGGGCAATGGTTAGCTTTGAATGCTAATGGACTTATATCGAATGTCTCTCTAAACTGTTCTGTACTTCAGATAATTTGTGGCGTTGCAGATCAGTAGAGATGAAACATATAATAGCCTTCTTGCTGTGTAAGTGCATGTCTGTGCACCTGCATTCATTGGTCTTTGTGTTGCTCTTTGCAATCTACTCTCTTGAATTAAGATTACTATTTTCTTTTAAAGATTGTATATTGTAATTAATCTGTGAAGGTTAACTATGACCCTTATATTTTGATGGGAAATGTTATGTCAAGTAACTGTGTCTTCTTGCATTTTATACCTTTCCCAAATTAGTACAGGGATACTTTTTCTGAACCCTTTCTAATGATTTTATGCTTTCAATTTGTTTGCTCTAATCCTAGTCCATCTTGGCAAGGCTATTAGCCTGCAACAGGCAATGTCTAGCTTTGAATGCTAATGGACTAAGATAAACTCTCTTTTCCTGTTCTGTACTTCTGGTGTTTTGTGGAGTTGCAGATTCATTAGAGATGATACATTTTGTATTCGTTTTCACCCCTCCTTTTGCATGTATTTCATTCCTTATGCAAATGATGTTTTGCACGGTTGTGATTTTGTTCTCTATGCTCTATGTATCGCATTTATCTTCTTTCTGGAAGGTTTACTTTCTATCTACTTTGCATGCCCAATCCCAGTTGTAAGACATTGCATGTGTTCCCAATTTGCTAGTCTCATTTGTCTTAATAGTCAAAACCTATAATTGCTATGATTTTGCTTCTAGAGTTACATACCTCTAATTATTGCACGACTCTCTGCAGCTGAGTTGTTCGTAAATGGAGAAATTGTTCAAAGGTCGCCTGAAAGGCAGAGGAGGGTGGAGCCGCAGCCCCAGAGAGCCCAAGACAGACCAAGATACAATGACAGAACTCGATACGTTCGTCGCAGGGAAAATAGTCAGTGATCTAACAAGTGGGAAACTAGTTATGTAGATAATTATCTTGGAAGAAAATGGAGTACTAGTTTTCCTTTTGTTCAGGCGCTTGAATATAGAGGACTATCTAGTGTATGCTTGTGGGTAACGAACTTAAAAGCATGAATCTGTATTGGGATACACTTGAATCTGTCTATGTGCCGTTAATCGTCATTAGTGATTTGTGTTTGTGGACTTTAAATTGATGTTTATTATAGTAAAATTGTTATTAGGTGCCTGTTTTATTTATTTATGTTGAATCACTCCCTTGCATATTCGAGGATTTTAAAACAGACTTGCTATATTAACCAAACTGGCTCAATATATGTTTTACTTTAGATTCCAAATAGCTGGCTTTTTCAGTGTTAATTAAATCGGACATGTTTAATTGACTATGTGATGTTTCTTGTTTTACTGAGAAACTCTTTTGCTTTTGCAGCCATTCCGAATTTTTTCTGATATAAAAGAGTTTATTCTGAACTATATTTTTAAAGTAGGAATTCATTATGGTGGAAGAATAATTCTACTGTCGAAACGACATTCTAAAATGAGGCAAAAGAAAACTTAAAACTCCCCAAACGGCATTCTAAAACGAGGAACTTACATGGTGAAAGAATTGTCGTACCTGCATTGAATGTCACGGTTTGATTTTAGTCTTATTTTGGTTTGGGTTTTAGTATGAATACAAGTTTGTGACATCACATGTGACTAGTAAGTGTTTTGTTACCATAAAAATTGTACGAAGTTGGAAAAAGAATTTTGGAGAAATAATTTTTTTTTCGAAAAAATGTCAGTCTTACGGCCTCTCAAAATCTGAGAGGTAACCCGAGAGTCGAGACTAGTAAAAAAATTTTGATGGAAAGCTGTTGTGTATTCAGAAATCAGAAATGCCATAATAATACTTAGTATTGCATTTTTTTTTAATTACAAAACAACCTTTGAATTTTAGTACTTATCAATGTGTAATATAATTTGGAAGAAAAAGATATTTACGGACCAGAATATTACTAATGAAAGTAAATAATTTGTGGAAACGCAATCTCTTTCTTCAAACATCAATATAACAACTACCAAGAACCAAGTTTGGACATTTAAATATCTGGAAACAAACTGTAGGTAATTTAGAAAGAGGCAAAGCACAAAAGTAAATTATAAAGAGATAAGTTATTGTTTATTAAGAGTATTTAATTCTTTCTACTCCCTGCTCCGAATATCTTTCCTCTTAATTAGATGAAAAATCAATTTAACAGGTACTAAAATCCCTCTAAGATACCTAATTTCAGGGTTTCTTTGAGAAATAGGTATATACAATTATTCAGACAAAAATTTGGAAAAACACACGACTTTCTATAATAACTCCCCTAAAAACAATAAAATAAATAAATAAATAAAAATAAAATAAAAATAAGAGAGAGAGAGAGAGAGAGAGAGAGAGAGAGGCAGACGCACCCTTTGAGTTTTGGTTTTAGGATAATTGAATATATGTTGTGTTTCTAGGTTTTTCCCAAATCCCCTAATTTCATCTCAGTTTCAGGTGTCAAATACAACCTCCCTCGTCGTCTTCTTCATTCCTCCCAGTTCTAGCCTAGCCCTAGCAGCTTGCTTAGCCGCCACATGGCCGCATCTTCGCCCATAGGTACGGCCCTCGTTGTTGCTCCATGATCTTTCTCTTTTGAAGCCCATAAAAGACCAATAAAATTCATTTAGAAAAAAAAAAAAAGAAAACTGAAAAAGAATTATCATATTTGCGAGTTTTTGACAACACGATTTGGCTCTGGGTTTATCTAGGTTTTCAGTTTCTTGCTCAAAACAGAGAGAGAGGATTATTGAAGATGAAAATGCAGTCTTTCGGTTATGCATTTGTGTATTTTATTGTTTTATTAATGTTTCAGAAAGAGGGGTTTTACGAAATAAGCTCAATTGATTGTAGCATGATATACTCCTCTAGTTTTATTGGGTCCCAAATTAAGATTGAATGTTTGTGATGCAAATTTATAAGTCTCTTATTTGAAAGAGTGAACTAGGAATGGACGAAAAGTCGGTCTTTATGTGCGTAGGCTCGAGTTTCTTGGGGTGCGTTTGATTAATTTGTCTTATGGGGTTCTTGAATTGTTGTCGATTTAGTATGATACTCATATGGAAGATAATATGGGAGTCTGTTTAGGTATGTAAATTCAAACTCGGACATTCTTTGGTATTATACGTAGGGAGAGCATGAGTTTTTGTTTCTTCTTTTGGTTGATTTTTTGTATATATTGATTACCATGGACAATAAACTGTTTTTCCCAATATTATAGCAACGGATTTAAATGCCCCATTATTTGGATATTGTACCAAGCATGACTAAACTTTACATGTGTTTTAAACATTTTTTAAGAATCCAAGATTCGCCTAATTAAGTGCTTCCACAGTAAAGAGACTATTTTTTTATCCAAGTGTTCCTATGTGTTAGTTAACAGGCTTATATCTGCTATCTGCTTCACTTTGTCCTTCATAGGCAACCAATAGTGCTTAAATCTAAGAGGAAGAGAAATTTTAAGTTCTTATCCTGTTGACCAAGGGTCTCCCATCAGTAGTTTCATGGTCTTAATTGAAAAAGTTTTTGAACTCACAACCACTAAATTCCTTGTTATGTGTTTTGAAGTCAATTGGGCCAATTTGGTAGAAAAATTCAAAAGGTGGTATTTAATTAACCAAACTGGCTATGGAATTATATTTGAAGTAAACACAAAAAATCAATATAGTTATTATAGTTTCTTGTGATTCTTCATGCTTCAAATTTTATAGCATTTATGGGACCCACGAATGCCATTTATGTAGCCGGTAAATTGCTCCACAACACAGAATTTGGCAGATTCACTTAGAAACCTTTGCATGTCTGATGTAGGATAGGTAAAGAATAGAAGATAGAAGAGAAAGAGATAAATAGAAGTAGTAGAGAGTACTTAATAATTAAAATGATACCATGAACAAGTTTGATAATTGTTTAGCATAGCTAGGCCTAAAATAAGTTTACAAAATTTGTGCTTGGCATAAGTGCGTAATTTCAGTTCCTTATCCCAGTAATATCTGTTCTTGTTTAGTTTACTATTGTATTTACTTCTATCATAAAATTCTGTTTTCCATTGCGACCTACAACTGATGCTTTCTTTTTACTGGTTTGCAAATCCTATTTTTCCCTTACGCAGACGTGCGGTAATATTTTTTGGGGACGTCAATTGTGGTGGTCAATGCAGCAGTTGAGATGTATACTGTTTTATCCTAGTTGGTCACTCTGTTAAGTTTTTCCATCAGACAAAGACAGCAGCCAAGTTAAAATTTAGCAAGATGAGCTCATCACATCGGCTAAAAGAAAAGTACGACAAAAGCAACAGGCTCGCCCTGCATAATGGAGATGAAGGAAGTGCTGCTCGAACAAGGCCTTTCAGCTTTGAAGAGATTATGCTTAGGAGAAAGAAGAAGAGCTTATCTGAAGATGTCAAAAAGGGAGTTGCTGATGAAGCAAAACTTGTGTCAAAAGAAGCTAGTGTGAAGGATATATCTCATAGCAATGAATCTGAAGGGGCTTATAGATTTCATAAAAGTTCTTCACCCATTGCTGAAAGGCATGTTGCAGAGGAAATGACAAAGATAAGTTCCAGAAAGAAAGAGAGGATTACTTCTATGAATACTAAATCTGAAGAGCATTATTTGAAAGGGAAAGACACAGGAAATCGTGAATTGAATAGCAAACTGAAGGCAAGGCCAAGCAGTTACACAAGCAAGGAAACCGAAGGAAGCAGAAACGACAAACAAGTACATGATAGGAGAGAACATGACAAGCAAGGAAGCAGAAATGACAGACAAATACATGGTAGGCGAGAACGTGACAAGCGTTTAACTGAGAACACTCAAAATGAAGCTGGAAAGAAGCATTCAAGGGACTCAACCAGGAAGGAGAGTCATGCTGACCAAAATAGAGGGAAATCTGAAAGAGAAAGCAAGAGAAAATACCAAAATGGAGACAATGAGAAAGTTAAAGACAGGAATGCTACAAAGAAACTTGATACAGGTAGGCATCATGACACAGACATTTCAGGGAGAAACAAGAGAAAAGAACCATCAAAATCATGTTTTGAAGATCCAAAGCAGAGAAGGGGAAGGTCTAAGAGTAGAGATCGTGAGGATAGAAATAAAAGGTCCAGATCTCCCTCACTTGGGGCTCGCAAGCGTGCATCTTACAATAGTATGGTGTATAGAGAGGCTGCTTCACATCATCCTAAGGATAGGTCTGAAAAACAGCATTATGTTGACAGAAACAGATTATCAAGTAATGGCTTGAGTAGTCACCATCGGCGGAATGATGGCCCCACAAGTGGGCTTGGTGGCTATTCTCCGAGGAAGAGGATAAGTGAGGCTGCTACTAAAACTCCTTCTCCACCTAATCATTCATCTGAGAAGAAAAGTGCCAAGTGGGATCTCCCGCCTGCAGGAACTGACAACATATTATCTGGTTTGGTTCCTTTAAATTTTCAGTCGTTGAACAGCACTGTTTCCACAAGTGTGCAAGAGTTAGCTATTGCTGCTCCTGTTGCTTCAGTTTCTAGAGAGTTTCCTTCTGGAGTTTTTGCCACTTCTTTATCAACTAAAAGATTTGCCTCCATCGACTCCATCCAATTAACACAATCTACACGGCCTATGAGGAGGCTTTATGTGGAAAATATACCTTCTTCAACCTCTGAGAAAGGTTTGGTGGACTGGCTTAATGATCTTTTGCTGTCATCATGTGTTAATCATATCCAAGGAACCCAACCCTGCATTAGCTGTATTGTAAGTCTGTAATATTCAAGTTCATTTGCATTGTGCTTTATCATTTGCATGAGTACAGTATTATGAGGATTTTATACATGCCTTGCCTATCTTTTCTGCAGATTAACCAAGACAAGGGCCAAGCTCTTGTTGAATTTCTTACACCAGAAGATGCTTCAGCAGCTCTTTCTTTGGATGGAAGGTCCATTTCTGGTTCCATTTTGAAAATTAGACGCCCTAAGGACTTTGTTGAAGTGACAGTAAGAATAATAATCCTAGCCTCTTGTTTCTCATCATTGTGTTGAACTATTTTCTGGTGCTTGTTTGATTTTATCTTGTTGATGTGTGATCTGTGAAATATGTAATATTTGAAATTAAGTATTGGTTGACTCACTTGGTTTCCTGTTTCTATGTTAATTATGTAATATTGTTTCATCTATGTATTTTATCTTGGTAAAATCTTTTCCTTCTTTTTTTAGTTTTGTTTGATTATTTAAAAATATATTTTTTTGGTTTATACACTTGTACTGGTTTCACATGCTTATTTGCTTTAGTCAAACACATTCTAGAAATTGTAGACAGTCACAGACTCACAGTGTAGAAAGGTGAAGCCAATTCAACAGTAAGTTGCCCTCTCACTGACGATAGAATCTGAGGAAAACACAGAGCGTTAGATGTGAACTGTGTAAACTAGATAAAATTTAGGTTGAGATTAAATTTAGACTAGGACTTGGACCTTTGGCATAAACTTATTATGTGCCTGACGGGGGGATCCAAGCTTTGTTAAATAACTATTTCTGTTCCTGATTCTAATTGTGTGGAATGGTAAGCAATATAATAATTTGTACTGAAACTGGACTTGTTAAATATTTATTCAGGAAAAATGATAATTTGTTAGAGAAAAGATCAGAATGCCAAATAATTAGGATGTTCACATGTGATAGAATCAAAAGGTTGGTTATATATAATAGAACATTGTGGCAGATGTTCAGATTAAGATTCATTTCCATTTAAGAAACTACTTGTTTAAGAAGTTCTCATGTGCACATGATTCTATATGAATATTGAATTTTGCAGGGAGAAACTAGCAAAATGAAAAGGCTTAATTTAAATGTAATATTTGTTTGATTGCTATGATGGATTCTCATCTTCTTATATTCTGTTAGCAAAAGTTACTTTTTGGCTGCACTAGTACTTTATACTGCTGCTTGCAGTTTTCTGAGGTATGTTGTGGTTACCATTCATGTAGCAGGTTTTCAGACAGTTGCTATTTTCATGCAGACTGGCAACCAGGAAAAATCAGTGGCTGCAGTTGATACAATTACTGATGTTGTGAATGATTCACCAAACAAGGTATGCATTTAGATTTCATATTGACTTAACAGCCAAATGTTAGCTTTGTGCCTCGGTTGCACTTCTTTTGTGACTTAGGAGGTTGTCAGTTTCCTAATAATTTTTCAGACTGCCCAGTGTTTTCTTTTGTTTCCAATACATTTAAGTAATATTGTACATGTATCAAATATTTACAACACAATGGTCTTTAGGATGGAATCAATAGAATCTTTTTATCAACTATAAGATGACATCAACAGAATTGTCTGTTTTAACTTTCTTACCCCATGTCTGTAGGGCCATGTGTGTGCCACCCCCGTAAACAACCCCCCCACCACACACACACACACAAATACTTTCGCTTAGTTCAACTCTTGGTTTTGTTACATTAGCTTTTACTTGGTGTTAATTCTTTCGCTAAGCTTTCAATCCCGGACTTTTTGTTGACATCACCTATTGATGGTACCTCATTGTCATTGCTGTACATTGGTATACATTTGGTGTTGCTTAAGATAATGCAGTGTTCCTGTTTTTTGTGTTCTTGAACTTTATGTCTTAGCAACTGTCAGAACTGTTACGTTTTCTCTGTTTGACATACTATTCAATGCTATAATATGTTTGTTTTGTTTTCCTCAAAAAAAATTATATATGCTGGCTTTCTGCAGCTCTTCATTGGCGGAATTTCAAAGGCTCTTTCATCAAAAATGGTAAATATGGTTCAATTATTTGTAGCAAATTCTCTTGATCCCTTCCATTCCCCCAACTCTCCCCCTCTCTTTTGTTTCTTAGCTCATCTATCTATGTTGCGACTTGATCCTTTATGCTACTTTTCTAGTTCATGGAAATTGTTAGTGCCTTTGGACATTTGAAGGCATACCACTTTGAGGTCAATGACAATCTAGATGAACAATGTGCTTTTCTGGAGGTATTGTCAAGCATATGCTTTGTTTCTAGTAATTTTATCCTGATGAAACTTTAAGCATGCTTTATCAATAATATGTTCAGAATGTTTTTTAATCAATGAAAGAGTATCCAATGGTAGATGGTATCTTTGGACCAATCATTTGCTAAATCAATTGTCATTCTATCTGAGGTCTGTGTAGACATAGAATCTTAGTATTTTATAGAATTTTGAACTGATTACCTGATTCGTCTTTTATTAAACCCAATATACAATGTCATCATCTCCGTTTTCTTTCATGCTTTTACAACAAAAGCTTTGATACTTGCTGAGCTTTATACTCTTATCAGTATGTAGATCAATCAGTTACTCCAAAAGCCTGTGCTGGCCTGAATGGTATGAAATTGGGAGGGAAAATACTGACTGTTGTTCAGGCAATTCATGGTGCATCATCCTTGGTACTACTGCTACTCCTATCACTCTCTTCTTTCTTCAAGCAAATTTTAGGATCATTCTTCTTGACAACAATTTTAAACCTGTGTGTTCATTTTTTAACTAGATTTATTTACTTACAAGAAACAATATTTTCTAGGAAAATACTGGAAGTTCGTCATTATATGAGATTCCAGAACTAGCAAAGCCACTTCTCAAACAGCCCACGCAAGTCCTAAAGCTTAAAAATCTGGTATGGTACTACGGTTGGCATGCTTAGTTGTATAAAATATGTGTATTCTCTCTATCTATTTACCAGCCAGTTAATAGATTCTTCTACTGAAGTCACCGGAGGATGAAAGACAGAAGTAGTTGATAATGTTGCAAAGCCAAAGAAAATAATAAAAACAACAATAAGATCCTGCACTGACATTTATTTTTGTGTTCTTTATTTATTTTTCCATTACATGTGAATCAGTTCAACATAGAGGATTTCTCTTCATTATCTGAACCACAAGTTGAAGAAGTGGTTGAAGACGTTCGGTTGGAGTGTGCAAGGTGCCAGAACATTCCTGTTTAATTCTTTTTTTTCTAGTGGACTTGAAGTCTGTATTAACTCTTATCTTGTTATGTAGGTTTGGCAATGTCAAATCTGTTAATGTTGTCAGGCATGGGCAATGCACTAGTGAGACCACTGGCACAAAAACATCTGAACTCAATAACAATGCGCAAATTACAGGACCTGAGGATAAAAACACAGAAGCAGAAAATTTGACAGAGCATATGGATGATGAGTCCAGTGGAGTTGATGCTATAGAGTTTGCGAGTGATGTCAAAGAACTTGACGAAGACAAGGTTGCTGAAGATAAGTGTACTGATGATAATAAACCCTATAACATTTCAGATGACAATTCACCTCAAACTGGTCAGCTTCAGAGTGAGACGCCAATTCAAGTCCTAGGCTGTGTGAACGTAACTAGTATCATTCCAGAACTTCCCAACTCGCAGAACGGCCCAAAAGAACTGTCAGAACATCATGATGACAAGGTTTGTAGTACTGTTTTGGTGGATGCCGATGACTCAGAAAACAAACTGAAGTTCGAAGATAACTTGAATGAAGGAGATGCTGATAGTAGGGAACTAGGAAATTCTGCTGAATTGGGTGGCAGTATAGAAACAGAATCAGATGCTGTAGAGAAAGATGGTGTTAAGGAACGGGATTTTGATGGAAGCATATTTGAGGTGGGTTGTGTATTTGTGGAGTTTGGAAGAACGGAGGCCGCTTGTATAGCAGCACATTGTTTGAATGGGCGGGTTTTTGATGACCAGATTGTAACGGTGGAGTACATTGCTCTCGAACATTACAAGGCAAGGTTTCCAAAGTGAGCATCTTTTGTAGTTGCTAAGAGCTGGGATGGTTATCCGATGAAGACCCGGTAACAATAAATTTCTTGCAGTTGCTGCCTTGCTGGGCTCCTTGATCTGTATATGTAACATGAGGTTGAACATTTTGTAGCCAGGAATATTCTTTTTCGTCTCGAGAGCTTCTGAAAGACGTGTATGGAAATCTGTTTCCAGTTTGGACCTAGTTGGAGTAGAGAGTTGTCGGTTGCATAGGCTTTGCGAGTTGAGAGTTTTCTATTGCAGAACTTGGCTTTTAAGTAACATATGGGATATGAGTTTTAGAAGCGGGATGGGAGACGGGGATGTGAAGAGGATATGGCTAACTGTAATTTGACTTTTGAGTTTAGATTCTTGCTAGTACATGTGTAAAACCTTTGATTATTTTGCTAATTTTCTGACCCATGTTATCTTAACCTTCACAAATGGAAGAACGTAAAATGTGTAATATAATTTGTAACTTGAGTTCCAATGCAAGCTAAAGTGACCAAAATTTTAGCAAGTAACAGGGAAAAGGAGAACACTATAAGAAACTGCTTGGAACTTTGAGAACATTTTAAGTGGTTGGTTATTACCAATTCATTCGAATAATTTTTTTTCGGTTAGTATTTACTAAAGTTGCAAACTAAGGGCTTGTTTTGGCAACACTTATTTAAACAGTTTTTTATTGTTTTAATAAAAAAGTAAATATACTTTTCAAAAGCATGTCTGGTTAAACTACTTTTATTTTTTGTTTTCTTCTTTTAATTTGAAAACAAAATTCCTTCTTTTAATTTGAAAACAAAATTCCTTACTTTCAAAATTTTTTAAAACAATTTTTTAGAAAAACTAGTATCAAAATTTAAACACATTTAAATTCACATTATCATTCTTAACATTTTGTCTTTCACTACGTGGTATTTTTCAAAATATAATGGTAAAAAAGGTATATTTTAAAAAGGCCATTTTAAAAGTTTTATTCGAAAAATACTACTTCTGAATATTATTTAGATAAATACCACTTCTTCTCTGTCCCGGTTTTCTCATCCCTTTTTCCCTTATTTTTATCCCTTTCTATTTCACTTTTAAAAGTAAAATGTACTAGTTAGCAAACATATTTTTATTTTTTATTTTAGAAAACAAAAACGTTAGTCACTAAACACATTTTTGTTTATGAAAATAAAAAACAAAATAAGAAAAAGTAATTTTGTTTTTTTGTTTTAAAAAACAAAAAATAAAAAGCATTACGAAAAGGCACCTAAACTATTACAAAATTTTCGTTTTAGTCCTTAAACAACACTAACAAAGTTTTTAAGGAAGTCTCTTTAGTTTAGTACTTTAGCATTTTTTAAAAAAATATTTAGAGAAAAAATATTCGAAATTCATAAATCAGTACTACAATTAATTATTTATGAAACTACAACTGTGGCCTTAAACGTTCTTTCGATTTAACACAATAATTTTTTGAGGACTACCAAACAATCGTCTTCAACGTTTTGAGAACCCAAAAAAGAGATCTTAGATGTAAGGAGCAAAACGAGACCTCTGATTTTCTTCCCTCCTCTCCCCAAAAGGGGAAAGTTGAAATTTCCTTTTTTGAAACTTGATTCAAAAAAAGAAAAAGTGGGAAATTAGAGTGTATCCTTTTTTTACACTTTGTTTTAAAAACAGTCCATTTTATCTTTTTGTTGCTAGATGGTAATTTTTCTAAATATTTTTGAAAGTGATATTTTTCTAATTAAAATCTGAAAATTTTCAAATAATTTCAAAATCCGGGATTTTTCATTTTTTTTTTGAAAACTTACCATAAAAAATCAAATTTCCTCTAAGTGGGCTTATCACAAAATTCCAGGCTCAAAGTACCAAAAATTTGAAAATCTTGGATGAGTAAAGTTTTATGAAAAATACTGGGGAAATTGACCTAGATAGTTCTAATTTGGGCCAAATTGACTTTTATAGTTTATTTTTTCAAAATGATATTTTTAGTTCAAAATAATGACTTTTTTAATTGTTTTTAGAGAGAAACAAAATGATCATTCCGAAATTGTCCCTCTGTTATTTTATACTGTGTTATTGGTAGTCATAATTTTGTGACTAATGTTCATATTTTTTTTTTTTTGAATAGTTTGTTTTACATTATTACAAATATTGTGAGTTTTTAAAGACATAGAGAATATCGTAATTTTATGACTAATTATTACAATTTTTATGACGCATTTTCGTTGTATGTTTCAAATTATTATATTACTCATAATTTTGTTATTCGTAGTCACAACTTTGTGACTAATTGTCACAATTTATTTTACATCTTTACAAATAATTAAGACAATTTATATTTTAGTGTAACTAAGAGTTACATATTTGTGAAAGATAAAAGATAGAAAATCTACTACTTTATTCATTTTGATTTATTTAGTCACACACAATTAGCCACACAATTAATGTTCCGCCAAATATTATTCAATGTCATTGTATTTATTAATAGTTATCACACAATTTATGGCTGTCATAAAAATTGTAACAGTTCAGGAATTTAAACTTTTTATATCATTATTCACATGATCTATAATTTCAAGTCACACAATTTATGACGATCCAACATACAAAAAACTGTCATTATTACAAATCAATCCACTACATGCAAAATACATAAAAATCAGTTTCAAAATTCATTAATAGTCACAAATTCAATCCAAAAGTATTCCAAAAATATACAACATTATACATTCTTTACTAAAAAACTATAATTGTCACAGACTAAATAGAAACACATACAACATTCACCTTCTTTCATGTCCATGTCATGGTACATGTGCGTGTTTCTTGGATTCACTTGCGCAACAAGCGCCTTAATACATACATTCTCCTCATCTAGAGGATTTTTCCAGGCAACCTAGCCTCTATTTGGTTGACTTTCTAAATACTTTTGAAAATAATATTTTTTAATTAAAAATAAGGGATTTTTCAAATAATTCCAAAATTGGGGATTTTTCAATTTTTTTTTGAAAAATTACCATAAAAAATCAAATTTCCTCTTTAAAAATACATACATTTATATACCAACTATTTTACTACAATATTTAAAAAGTGGACATTTACTTAAAATGAGCCCAAAATTAAGTTATTTTGTTATAAAAATGTCATTCTATATCTTTAAACAAATATCTGATTATTTAAAGAGTTTTTAATAAAACAGCAAATTATTAACTTAAAATGGACCTAACATTTTGTTATAAGATGCAAAAAAAAAAAAATGTCATTTAATTATCTTTAAATAAATATATGATTATTTAAAGAGATCTTAAGAAAACAACCGAATTTTGGAACCCTTAAAACAACTGTTCATTGTTCAAATTCTTTAGCAAAATGACCGATTATATTAGTTGATAAAGTTAAAAATATGTATTTAGTATAAAAGAAATTCGATTTTATATGGTAAAATTTTAAAAAATCAGATTTATTTAGAAAAATAGTTTTTTTTTTTTTTTTAATTGATAAGATGCGTGAGGTAATTGATCAAGTTATTTAAAGTAATCAGATTAATTACCTTAAGTCAATTTTTTACCCTAAGTTTCGAATACCTTTGAAAATACCAGTTTTGAAGGAAAAATATGGTAATTTAAAAATATTTTTAAAATTAGTATTTTTATAAATAAATCTGAAATTTTTTAAACAAAAAAAATTATTCCATTCTCAATTTTACAATTTTTTAGACTTTGGATTTAAGATTTTGTACGAAGCCCTTTTGTAGATATAGATAAGATTCATATATACCTAGAGCAAAAAACAGATTTACTCAGTATTCAGCTATAAAATAGAACAGAAACGAACATTTACTCAAATGAGGAGCAAAAAACAAAAGATTATTTAGTACATTTCCTCTTGTTCTCTTACCCATAAAATATTCGACTAATACCATTTTTTATACACAAATCATTATTTGAAACAACCATTTTCTTTGCTCTAATTCATACAACCTTTTATTTTTAGAAAAATGTATTATGTTTCTCATTTCTTTTTCTCTCCTAAATCAATTTTAATAGAAAAGTTTAGCTGTTGAAAGCGATAGTCATTAACCTTGATTAACTTTTCCTTTTTTTTTTTTAAAAAAAAAGAAGTGGTAATTACTTTTGGGCTACTTAGCTCTTCTTCTATAGAAGGTTACTAACACTTTTACCAATAAAACCAAAAAAAAAGTTACAAAAATACAAAGTCAGTTTATTAGAAAAATATCACATTTTAGATATTTTTCAAAAAATACAATTTTAAAATAGTAATTGATTACCAATTATTAGTTACCAGTTATAAATATATTCGGTTAGTAGGTACCAGTTTCTGGAAACTAGTTACTAATTATTAGTTATTATTTTAGAAAATAGTATTTTTCCAAATGCGTTTTAGAAAAATGTATTTTTCTAATAAAAACCGTACAGTACCAAAAAAAAACCGCAAATCACCGTATTTTAAAATTTCTTTTTCTGAAAATACCGTACAAGTGCCTAATAGGGAACGCTACTTCTCAAATGGGCCTGGACAGTGGGCTGGACCACATTCTTTTGAGTCCAGATGTAGGCCATGACCAACTCAACTGTATGACACTGCAACAAAACCAAGAGCAGAAGGGAAAAGTAGAGGTGGTTCTTTCTTTTCATTCTTATCCAAAAGCAAACGCCATTGAAACCAGATAGATAACGAAGAAGAAGAGTTTAAGAGCTCGGAGGCAATGGCGGCTTCGACAACACTGGGTGTGTTTTCGGGAACCACTTCCACTCGAATTTCCTTCCCCAAAGCCGAGTCCAACAGACTTTCTCTAAAGACTAGCGCTAACGCAGTTTCGGAACTTGGTTTCGTCGCCTCGCACCTCGCTGGCCTCAAAATCTCCAACGACGTGTCGTTTGAACTGGCCAGACCCATCGCTACCAAATTCGCCCCTGCTCTTCAACCTGTTGCCCGTACGCTCTTCTTCCCCCCCTTTTTTTTTTTAAAACTCATTTTGGTCTTTTTTTGCTTTTAGCGGAAAAAAAGCTTTCCGGGGTTTTTTTTTTTTTTTTTTTTTTTTTTTGATAGTTCCAATTCTGAAGGATGAGCTTAAATTTGGTTGCTCTTTTTGCTAATTTGCTCGATATCAATTAGCTAATTATATCTCTGAATTTGCTCTTGGTAATGTGGCTTCTTTCTTTTTTTCACAAACAATATTTGTGAATTAAAAGATAGTAATTTCATAAAGTTAATTTCTAATGGATATGATTTCGGCTTCATTATGAGATCTATTCACAAAATAATATATATCTACTTTTTGAATTGAGGGGTGTTATACTGGAATGATGTTGTGTTTATCAGCTCTTATATTTTCAGTGTTTTGGACACACTCATTTAAGGTCTCTTTAAATGCTGGAAGTCGTAAAAATGAAAGAAGAGAGTTTAATTCTTTAAGTATGCTACTTCATACAACAAAGAAAGTTTAATTCCAACTTGTGAAAACTGCAGGGTAAAATAAATCAGGGAGCAAATATTCTAGAATTTTAAATGCATTAAGTTAATAATGGTTAAGACTAGCTTATTTTTCTGTCTTAGGGAGTGGGGTAATGTAGAAATTACTTTTACTTACATATGTGCCATCTTGTTCTCTTGTGATTTCAATGAATTAACAGAAAGTTTTGCTGTCAAATGGGTTCCTTTTGCTGTTGCACCTGTTTTTCATATTTGAGTTAAAATTGTTATATGCATTACAAGTTTTTATGTCATCATGCAGTGTCACAGGCCTTTTGAAGATTCGTTATTTAATACCTCCGGGGTTTTAGTTCCTTGAAACGAGGAAAATGAGAGCTTTTCTATAATTCAATGCTAGACTGACATATACTTTGCCAGTTCTATTCTTTCATCTTTAAAGCTCGTCTGTTTTTGTTTCCCTTTCAGTTTCTTTGGTGGAAATTTGGATAACTCGGTTCTTGGAATTAAGTTCTTCTGTTCCTCCACAAATTCAGTTATTAAACCCGGCATGTTCATGTTCAGTAGACTCACTATAGTTGACATTCTGTCCCCTTTATGAAACCTCCAGTGGAAAATCCGTCCCCGGCTTAATCTCACTTGCTTCTCAATTTTGCTTCTCTAGTTATGTTTGTTTCCTTATATATTGTTTCTGAAGAGTCTCAAGTAAATACTATAAACCATTATGATTTGGACTCTCATGGATTCTTTTGTGTTGTTTTTATTGCAAGCAGATGTTCATACTACATAGCTGTTGATTTAGCTCACAATTTACTGTATTTTCAGGTAGAGTTTGTCCCTTCACTGGCAAAAAAGCTAACAAAGCAAATAAGGTTTCTTTCTCAAACCATAAGACAAAGAAGTTGCAGTTTGTCAACTTGCAGTACAAAAAGGTTTGGTGGGAAGCTGGAAAGCGTTTTGTTAAACTTCGTTTGTCAACCAAGGCATTGAAGACCATAGAGAAGAATGGATTGGACGCTGTCGCCAAGAAAGCTGGAATTGATCTCCGAAAGGGATGATAATGATGCGCTTTGATTGTTTTACCCTTTTGATTCTGTTAGCATGGCGTGCCTAGTCACTGGATTTTGTGTTCATTTTGTTTCTCTTCTATCCATCTATTTTGTTGAATCTTTTGAATATCCATGTGACAGCTTGAGCATTTTGTATGTTGATTGCATGCGATTCTGATCAAGTGAATCATATATATATTTGAGCCCCACTAAAAACCTTGTCAGTTCCTCGGCCTTGCTTGTTTTCCCTCGTTAATAAACAAATCAGGTATGTGCAGATTTGGTTTACTTTCATTTTTTACTTTTTGTATAATTTGCTCCTGGAATAACCATTAATGGCTTTGATTTTATTTTTTGTGAAGCAAGTAGTAACTTAACTAGTGAACAGAATCTAAACGAGTGAAGGACAGGTAAAAGGGAGAAACTATAGCCTGATAGTATTTTTGAATGAAGCAGATTAAAGACTAAATATTTCTCTATTTTTTCTTCCTTGTATATAGAAAACTTAAATGTCAAAAGTGTATGCACGGAAACATATTTGTATTTCACTATCATACAGGTTTACAAATTTGAAGTAGAGTTGGTCATCTGAAGGGTTCAATTGGTGCAGATTCTTCAAGAAGTGCAGCAGCCTCAAAGCATTCAGCAGCTTCCAGTGCTGATGCCCCAAGATCAGCTTTATAGAGCAGGCCGAGATTGTACCAGGCAGAAGGGTTTGTTCTGTCAATTCGAAGTGCATCCATGAGAAAGCTCTTCACAACCGGCAAGGATTGGCCACCGAGCTGTCTGAGGATGCAGGCAGTGGATATTAAGCTTGGTACATGAGTGTGGTCAACATCCAGTGCTTTCCTGAATGATATTAGGGCTTCTTGGTGGAGACCCTTAGCTTCGTTTAGTAAGCCTAGCAAAATCAGCAAGTTTTAAATTCCTTAATAAAATACATCCTGCAGATTATTAGATTATTATCATCATTATTGTCTATTAGAGAGCACCAACTTGACAAAATGTTTGTGTAAGCTTGCAATGTAGAGACGAGGATGTGGTAAAGGCTATAACATAAACTTGTGAACCACATATAACATAAACTTATGAGCCACATTCTTATGAGAAGCCTTTTGCTATAACATAATCTTGCATCTTGTGTTTCTTAAATGCATTTGCTAGAAATGACTGGGGGATTATCATTCTATGCTATAACTACCCCTGAAGTTACATGAGATGACGAATTTATTAGAAGCATTCAATTATGATCCATGAATTTTGTAAGAACTAAATTCTTCATATGCACTCATTAATGAGTTCAGAGGGGCGTATAAAACATGTTACATGAGTGTACCTGTGCAATGCCATCTAGATGCAGAATGAGGATTGATGGCCTGAGATTTTGACAGGCAGACTTCAGCATCGCGCCACTGCGACAAGTTAGTGTATAACTTAGCCAAATCATGCCATGTTTCCATTTCCAAGCTTCTATCATGTTTTCTTCTATTCTGTAAAGAACATATAGAAAGAGAAATTAATATGACCTTCCAGTTGAGACTACCGGTCTTCTGGTAATAGTTGAGGGATGTGGTCTTTAACTTAAGCTCTCATTTCATTTTAGTATATTATCCATGCAGCTCACGGGGGAAAGGAAAACGGAATCGTTGAAAATGCTTTGAAGAACATTGTCAAACCCATATTATATATATATATATATATATGACAGTCCTCGGTACTTCCAAACAAACAGAAACCTTCGAATCTTGATGCAACCATGAGAAGAACTGCGTTTCACATTTATTTTCTTAAGAACACAGTTACAAACAACTAGATTTCACGAACGAGCACCATACCTTCAGAATCCTCTTCTCGACGCTTGCGCTTTTAGTCCGAACTTGAAGAACTGCGAGAAGATGAGTATATGTATCGATAGCATTCTTCAACTGGTCCTGCTCAATTTGGAGTTTAGCTTTAGTTCGCAGCAGTTCTCCATGGTCCCATTTCCCAGTTTGTTCTATAGCAGCATTGACAACAGTTTCAGCATCAGCAAAACGTTTTTGAGCTGATAATATTCGAGCCAAAAGAGTATAGCCTTTAACACTGGACCCGGCCTCGAGTTTTAATAGCTGCTTTGCGTAGTAAAGTGCGCTATCTAACTTCCTTTGCTCAGCATTTTCAAGACAAAGATGAAACACAACATAAGGATTACTCTCCCTCGTTGTTCTCTCTGCAGTTTCCAATGCCTGAAGTGCTTCAGACTGCTTTGAAATCCTCTCAGTATCAGAAACGGCCGATCGAGATTTAGCTGACAGTAAAACACCAAGTAAGCAATTTGAAATGCTTACCACCTGGCTGCATTTTCCTTCTAAAACTGAAAGTGCTTTGTAAGCATAATCAATTCCTTCCTCAATGCACACTGAATTCTCACCACAAATCTTGGAGGCTAGTAATAATTCCAGTACACAGTCTCCGTTCTCTCGATCATTCAGTATGTTTTTCAAAAGATTCAAAGCCACCAAGTCCTTGCCTTCTCCATAGTAACACAGAGCTAGAATACAAGCCCTTTCTTTTCTTTCCATGGTTGTTGGCAGCAGCTCTTCAATCTGATGGGCTAGTGCCCTTAGTTCTCCTGAAACAGCTAGAGCATAAGTCAGGTGATCGATGATTGAAGGGTCCCACACAATCCTTCCAAGGATTAATTTTCTCATTAGAACCAGCAGCAGCAGAATGGCCTCTTCTAAATTGTTTCTTGGCACAAAGTAGCCTTCCATCTGCGAGCGAAGATTTGGAGGGCTTGCATCACAACCACTATACAAAAGAAAAACTGCAAATTCCTTTTGAAGTTTTGCAGTAGTTTCAGTGTCAAGGCTCCATTTATATAGGAGGGCCCTTCGGTATGATAAAATAGCTTCATGGGGAGCCCCAGCAAGTTTCCACAACTCTGGTAGCAATTCAACAGCTTTGGCTAGAGTATCCTGTAATTTACAATCCGAAGTAAAGTTCTCAGGCAAGCCGTCCGGTAAAGCAGATTCGACAGTGTCCAAAATAACTTTGCATGATTGAGCAGCTTCTGCAAGAAGCATCCAGGAAGGAAAGATTGGAAGTTGGTGAGGATCATAACTTTGCTGTCTAAGAGAGCTTTAATGTTTTGATTATCTAAGAACAACAGAGAATCAAGAACTAAATAATCCAATCAATTCTAATTGTATCATTTTACTAAATACAATGAAACTATCAGGAAAAAAATTACTTTGAATAGTTATTCCAAAGCTCATAACTAGTAAGCAACAATAACAATGTGAAACAAAATTCCAAAACTACGGACTTAGAAGCCAAAAAAGAATGAGAATAACACGTTGGAGAAGGGGAATACCTTCATATCGTCCAAGACCTTGCAATGATTTTGCTTTGAGAAGAACAGCTTCAAGGAGAAGACTAACCGCATGCAAGGACATAGGTGGGGCAGCATCACTTTGTGAACGTCGCCTATTTTGTTCGCATCGTCTAGAAATGGATACTTTCATCTTAGGAGTCACAGCAGCAATATCTATTCCTTCAAATACATGAAGAGCAGCTTCTATGTTACCCTTTTGATACTCTAGTCTTCCTAGTAGAGCTCTTGCTTCCTATAAACAATAGCCATAAACGAGAACTATTCAAATAACATAAATGTGAAGTATTTGCTGAACAAGAACAGTAAGTAAAATGTATCAAGAAAACAACGGTTCCAACTTAACTCCTGTAGAACTTTTATTTATTTTAGTGTCACATCTGGAAGCCCCCATGATGATTAGGAACAACTGGAATTATTTTGTTATATCCTGCTCTCAAAAGCATTTCTCTAGCAATACCCTACCTCCGCCACTTCAAGTTCTTGTCACGATATAAATACCCGACACAACTATTCTTAGATGTCATGACCAGCTTCCTTCTTCAAGAATGAAGGCGTCTTAGTGGAGTAAAAATAAATCTCACACTATAGTTACGCCTGAATAAAGTTTTTATTCAAAA
The DNA here is from genome assembly GCA_002914805.1 of Parasponia andersonii. Lineage (NCBI taxonomy): Eukaryota > Viridiplantae > Streptophyta > Magnoliopsida > Rosales > Cannabaceae > Trema > Trema andersonii. The sequence continues at coordinate 30,187 of JXTB01000755.1, read as the reverse complement.
TGCGATTCGGGAGATCAAATATGTTTTTCAAATTCAATCTTAGGACTTATTGCTTGATTAGTAGAAAAAGAAAATTATGCTCTTGATTTTCTAGCACTGTGTGGTTAGAACCAATAGTCATGCACATTCCAGTAACAAGGTAAGCTCAAAAAGGAATTCCAAACTTAGAATTTTATGCGTAAAGACTTGATCGTTAAATAACATCAGCGCTAAAACTACAATCTATTCGCATCATATTCAGCTCCACAGCCCACCATTTCGATAATGTAAGATATGTTTCAATGCAAGGAAGCTTTCATTCAACAGAAGTGTAGATCAAACAAACAGCGAGTAAATCCCATGCTTGGAACAACCAAGTTTAGATTTGTTCAACCTAGCTTGTAAAATAGGATATACAAGAAGAGAGTACACAAACAGCTACAAGAGAGTAAGAAAAGTAAAATTGAGATGCAACCAACCTCATAGTTCAGATAACCACTTTCACGAAGAGTCGACTCAGCTTCTTCGATGTTGCTATTATCGATCTTTGGTTCCACCTCTCCTGGTCGAGATGAATACCCACTTGCTGAATAGTCCCGAGTCGCTAGAGAATCTGATGAATCATCCATTGCATCCATCTTCATTTGCTCCCCTGAACGTATGCACTTCAACATCTTTCTCAACCTACCAGGAATACCAGATATTCTCTTGTTCATCCAATTCCTAGTTCTCATACCGGATTGTACCAGTTCAAATGGTTCTGTATTCAAGTCAACCACATAAATTCAGAACCAAAATATCAAAATAGACATTGAAGCTTTGGTACTAATTAACCAATGATGAAACTTTGGACCATAAGATTCAACACACTTGAAATGTAATGGAAAAAAAACACAAATCTGCTTTCATATCCAACCGTGTACAAAAAACTAAAGAAGACTAAAGAATTGACCACAGAATTTGAAAATTCCAAGCAACCCTTCTATTTTCACTCTTTAAATCCTTTTTGTTATACAATTTCAGTTTAGGTGGAAAACCCACCAATGATTATGCTAGCTGAATTCCTAAACGCACAGAAAATCACCAATCACAATACTAAAAGCACTAAACTATCTCATAATATGATAGAAAAGAAAAAGGTTCGGGACCAAAAACTCAGAAATTCCAGTAAACCCAGATGAATTCAATTCAATCCAATTCAATACAAACCAGATCATAGTGCATGAAGAACAGAAACTATTTTGAACTTTAGGCTGAAAAACAAGAAACACATCCATCCAGCAAATAGGAGAAAGAGACTAGTGATATCAAAACACAGTTGAAAGAAAGCACCTTTTGATTCCCAAAAAGCACTGACTGAGCCCACAAGACATCAAGTCCACACTTCATCACCAATTCACCCAAAGGAAAAAAGGGTCCTCTAGTTTTATCTTGTTAACCAAGAATCCAAGGCTCCTATTATAAAAGCTTGTCTTCTTCTTTTCTTTTCTTCTCTATCTTTTTCTCCAACCTTTTCTGTACTAATATCTGCTTTTTCTCATGGTGATTGTTTTTCAAAGCTGAACCAGTTTTTGTTGGAGCTTCAGAGCTTTTGTGCATTAAATATGAAATCTAACACTCTGACACTCTTATTTTTCTCAAAGGTGTGAACACAAGGAAGAATTCACTCATTTGTTAAATTAGTCCAAAATAGAATAATATATTGCTATGAACTAGATTGAACAATTTTACATTTTTCAAAGAGGTAGCTCAATTGGGAAGGAATGTCCTGGGCCCCTTTGAAAATTACCACCCTACTTTGGTCAACTTTTTGTTCCCATGTCATCATGCCAATCTCCCCAATCTATCTCTCTTTCTATGCCACGTGGCATTTTCCTAGCTCTGTAGAGCATAAGCTTGTTTATTGGATGGTAGTAGTAATGGTATAATGTCTTTGATAAAAGCCTCTTCTCTGCTATCTCTTCACCATAAAGAATTGCCTGCCCAAATGCATGTTTCTTGGGCTGACTGCAATGATGAAATCCAATTGCAAATGTTTTTCTTTTGGTTTCTTCCTTTCAAATGTGCTCCAAGTGTTTAACTCGAGTTAGGCCCCAGCTTTTTATTCCCTTTTCTGTTTAATCACTTTTTTTTTGGGTATAAATATATAGTATATAGCTAAGATATTTATTTATTTTTCTTTTAAGAAGGCTAAGATATCTATTTTGATCAAGGATTTAAGAGAGTAGGCACAAATTGTGTCTAACGATCAATGAAGTATCCAGTGTGTTGATAAGAATTGTGTGTATAGGTTAAAATAATAGAGGTTATAGTCTATGCAGTACTACTGGAAAACTACATAATTTGGAGGCGTTTTTAATTTAGTAATTTATTATTCTTCTTATTTTATAATAATATGATTTGATTTAGGGGAGTAAAATATTCCTTTTTTGGTTAAATTTAGGTTGTTTCCATTATCTCATTTCAGATTCTTAACTTTTTTTAGTTTCCTATTTTTTTTTTTTTTTGGGACCGTTTCGCCTATAAATTTATAAGTCCAACTGATGTACAGTTAGTTGAATTTGTTAATGAAGCATTAGAGTGTTTACTCTTGATAGAAGTGTCATTCCCAAATAACATAAGGGAAATAGCTATTCTTCATACAATTAAATTCTTAGGATATTACATTACCAAGTGCCATCTCTCTTTTAACATTCTAAAAGTTAATCTAAACTGTCAACCAAACAAACAATTGAATACATATTATTTCTGCCATTACCATTATTATTCTTTTCAACTTTATTCCAAAAGAAGGAAAAGAGATAGTAGAGAAAGTCGTTTGAGGGGAAAATAGAGGAAAAATTTCAAGATCGTTTGGTAGAAAGAAAAAGGAAAGACGAGAAAATAGAAAGGGAAAAAAAAAACTAATGAGGCCTGCACAAAAATTTCTTTCTAAAATTAGTGAAAAGAGTGAAAGGAAAACTTGTTTAAATAATGAGTAAAATTAAATTTACTAAATAGTATTACATTTTAAATTTAAAATATTGATAATGAGGACAAAATAATCGTAATAAAATAAACTAGTTCTTCTTTTTTTTTTTTTTTCCCTTTTCTATGTACCAAATAATCATAAAAAAAATCACTTTCATTTTTCATTTCCGTTCTACATATTTTCTCTTCCTTATTTTTTTTTTTCACTCCATCTAATTTTATTTTCCTCCCACCAAACACATCCGAAGCAGTCCATCGTATCTACTATTACTTACAATTACATATTGTTCAATTCCGCCCCCATATATATATATAGAAATAGCTCTTATTAATCTTTAAAAGTAATAAAGTATTAGATAAGTTAGTGGAAGCATAAAATAGAATCCCACCTATTCTGATGTTTGTAGACAGAAAAGACGTTGTTTTGACTAATTATGGACCAAAATGGGGCTTTTAAACTTCTAAGCATCATGAATCATGATTGGACCGTGTTTGGACAGATATATGATTAGATTAGGCAAGTTGCAGGCACTAACGTGATCCCAGCTGTAATTAATCTCTATTATCTTTTCTATTTTTACATTTTGACTGGTCCTCATGAGATACTGACTTGAACGCACCTAAAAAATTTAAAAATAAATAAATAAATAAAATTGAATGGTTACATTGACTTGAATAATCCTTAATAAATATCTTGGACCAGTGAGGTTGATTACCGGCTTATTCATATTCAAGTTGGCGCAAAATATTTTCTACATACTGATTTCACAACCCGGTCACCATTATATTATCAAAATAATAGTAATGAGTGATATATTATCATTCCAAAAAAAAAAGTTGTCTTTCAAAAATAAAAGTTATGTCTTATTGCCATTACATGCACTATTTATTTTTTTATTTTCTATTTTAGAAAATGTATCTTTCTGGGCACATTGAGTAATTCCGAGAGGAACTATGAGAAGAAGTTGTATACGATCTCATTAGAAAGAGGGAGTCGGAGCTACGTAGGAGTAATTTGGTCCATTTTTTTTTTCTTTTGTAATGATTAGTTTTAGAATGATTTGTTTAAGAGTATCACAAAATTATGACTGTCGGTCATAACTACCGGTCTTAAATTTTGTGATAAGAATTGTCCATTTCCCTCTTTTTCTTTAAAAAAATCTCATTTGTTTTGTAGGATGACTTGGGTCAAAAGACTTATTGATGGTCCATTTCTCCACGAGCGTGCGTATGTTTGGTAGACGATAAAGAAAATACGAGAGAGAAGAAAAAATTAAAAGGGAAAAAAAAAGTGTAAGATGGAAAATAAAATATATTTTTTATAATTATTCAGTATTTATATATAAAAAAATTAGTTTAATTTAAAATAATNATTTATTATTTTTAACTGGTTAAAGATTTCAAAAAAATTAATAAAATTAATATTTTACCCTTTATTATATTAATTTAAGATACACACTATACTTGAAAATGAAGGAATAGAGAATACATACTAAATAAGAAAAAAAATCTAAAATTTTTGGAAATTTTGTCACTTTCGAAATTTTCAAAAATTTTAGATTTCTTTTTTCTTTCCTAAATTTATGCCATAACGATGGAGAGAATGATTTTGTTTAAGAGCATTTAGACTATGTGTATTTTCTCTCTCTTTATTTTCAAGTGCAGTGTATTTCTTAAAATAATATAATATGGGTAAAATGTTAGTTTTACTAATTTTTTTGATATCTTTGAGTAGTCAAATATAATAAATGATATGATAATTCAAATAAAAGATATTTAATTTGAATTTTTAATAATACATGTATTTTTTTTCACACTTTTTTAAAACAGATTGTATGTTAGTGATAATTTTCGTTAAATAAAAGGTACTTATTTTGAATTTCTAAAAACACAAAATTTTTTTTCACACTTTTTAAAAATAGATGGTATTTTAGTGACAATTTCTTATTATTTAAAGTTAAGTACAAGATAATTTTGTAATTTAACTTACTAATACACTAACAAAATATTTTCCTTCCTATTTTCTCTTTACTTTTGAGTGAAAAAATTTATGTGGGCCCCACTATTTTTTCCTTTCACTTTTCTTTCTTTTTTTCCTTTCCTTTCTCTTTTCCCTCTTATTAAACAACTCAATTTTTCAATTTTCTTCCACTTTTTCATCAAATTTTTTCCTTCCTCTTCCCTATCCTTCCTACCAAACATAACTTAATTGGTTTTATTCATTATTTTTATTACTGGCAATTGGAAATGGGCCAGATTAGTAGTATTTTGGGCCAAAATCATATCTCAAGGACCATTTTATAGAATGTATTTCTTGGAGCGTACAATATATTAATTACAGTAAGTCATTACATTAGTGACCGGTGATTCGTCTTAAAAAGATAAATAAAAATTTTAAAAAATTTAGGTAAATGATTAATATTTTAAATTTGATTAAATAAATATTTATTTTTTGAATTTTATTACTAAATATCTAAGTATATATATTTTTACACTTGATATATAAATATATTTACCAATTTCAGTTAATATATCGAATATATAAATTTTTATACTTAGTATATAAATATAAATACCGGACATTTATCTATAACATTTAAAAACCATATATTTACTTAAATTAGACCCAAAATTCAATCATTTTGCTATAAAACCCAAAAACTTACCTGCATAAAATATAGTAACTTTCACACTCTTAAAAAAGTTATTTTAAAAAATAGTTCTACAGAAGTCATATATGTCATTTTGGCCCAATTACTCCTAGTTAGGTCCATTTCCCTAATATATTAGCCAAGTAATGCTCAATTTTTTAAAGTCCAACTATGTCTACTCAAATCCATTATTTTATAGGATTCTTTTGCAAAATATACCTTTGTCATAGTATATTTTAGGAAATTCACTTCTCTTAATAATTTTTAGGTGAATATACTTTTTTAAGTTATAAATTATTTTAAATATAAAAATGCTCCTAGCACTTATTTTATATCTAGTGCTTTTGAAACTCATGCCTAGTACTCCTGACACCATATCTAGTATATAATATTCATACAATGATCCAGATCTAGCTAGATATGAAGGGTCGAATTATTACACCTTATTTAGTATCGTTCGATACTCGTGTATAGCGCTCTTGATACTTTTACGCTCAATATTTAAACTTATTTTTTTCGGTCGAGTTGATGTGTATTTGTTTAACACTTTCGACTTAAGGGTATGTTAGTCAAAAACTTTTTTTTTTTTTAAAAAAAGGGTTGTAGTGACCTAAAAACTATTGAAAGGTATGTAGTTTCTAAAATTGACTATAAAAGGAGTGTATTTCACCTAATTTTCCTTATTTTCTTAGCCCATTTTTTCTTTTCTATCGGAATTCTGAGACAGAAATTTTACTTTTCCCTCCCTCTAAATCCACAAATTATTAATTGTTGGTGCATAAATTGCTCGGAATATTATTAAAAACAAATTCTATTTTCTAATACTTCTACTTACAAAAACAAAAAAGAATTATAAAAATGGTGAGTTATATTTTTTTTTCAAATTTTGTACTATTTTTTTAGAAAAATACTATTTTTTACAAAAAAATTAGAAAAATATCATTTTAAAAATAGTTATTAGTTACTAGTATCTGAAAACTAGTTGCCAATTATCAGTTATTAGTTATAAATATATTTGGTTACTAGTTACTAATGCTTAAAACTGGTAATCAGTATTAGTTGTTATTTTAAAAAATGATATTTTTCTAATAAATTTTTAAAATGTGGTATCTTTATGAAAAATATGGCTCTGGATCTAGAAAAAATTGGGGTCTTATAGAAAAATAATCAAATTATAGGTCCATTTTAAGTAACTATCAATTCTTGAAATATTATAACAAAATGACCATTATTCTAGCATATATACCATACTTAAGATGTTATGTACCC
>JXTB01000755.1:11792-22416 GCA_002914805.1 Parasponia andersonii | reverse complement strand
CACCACCTCCTATTCCACCACCACTACCAAATCCTCCACCAGCCCCACCTCCAAAGCCACCACCAGCACCACCCCCACCCCCACCTCCACCTCCAAATCCTCCGCCACCTCCAAATCCTCCACCTGAGCCGCCGCCAAATCCGGCACCAAACCCTCCTCCTTTCCCAAGAACTAAGAACTTCTTCTCCTCATATTTCCTCACAGCAACCACATTCCTCCCAGCCACACTCACTACGAAAACATTAAACCAAAACAAAGATAACAATGCTACATTTCTCCACGCCCCACTAGCCATATTGCTCTTGTACATATCTAGCTCGTCGATGATACGAGCCGTAACTACCACTTGTGTATTTATACTAAAGCATCTAATTTAGATTTCGGGTTTGCATTAAATACGGATTCAACCACCACCCATTCGCCACATTCAATGCTTAAATGCACCCCACAATTATCAGCCGATCAAGCATTTGTTGCACCTAGCTGTGTACCTCTTATGTATTATTGTGACTATTCTATTATATACTGCACTGACTGCGTTTTAAAGAGATAAAAAGTACAACATATGTAAAAATTATCATTGGGGGCAATTCTGACAGGCACTGAATCACATGTTTGATGTTCCTTGTTTTACAGGGTTTGTAGTACATGAAACTTATGCATCAACCTATTTAATGTAATAATGCACCGGCTATTAATTAATTTCCCATTCATGTTATATTCACTATTGTTTCTTTTCTTGCCAAGATTCCATTTTTCTTAAAGAAAAGAAAATAACTCAATAGTGAACTTCCAAAGTAATACCCAATTCTTAACCACCCATCCACTTTGGACACGGACGCCAAGATTCCATCTCTTAATCAAACTTTCTCAAGTTATAACAGAATACATAATGTCATGTATATGTTAACATACATATATATATATATGTATATATATCTTTTTTTTCTTGCGTAACAGTAATTAAATTTGAGTGGCTGTGGTAGTCTACCATTAGAATATTAAATGACAAGACTTCAAATATTTCTAAAAGAATTGAGATCAAACAACCAAAAACGAAATTGAGATCTGGAGATTAAGTTAATTTCTTGGATTAGAAAGTTTTGATGCACTGGCCAACCTAGACATATACATACAACTATAACGAAATCATTGATTATAATTCATTAATACTCGATAATTAATTAGAGAGTAGTCTTAATTAGCAGTATTGCAAAATTATATAACAAGGCTATTAGTATATTCTTGCTGTAAACAATGTATATATAATATATGCAACTAATTAATTAGATAGTGTTCTTCTGATTCATTTTCCAACATGTAATTGGTTGAATATTCTAAGCCTTGCATGCATGAAATAAGTCTAGGATTTTGTTTTGTTTCTGAAATAATGACTTATATTATCCCACATATTATTATTTTTGAGCAAACTCATAACTTATTTTAAGAAAAAAATGATCATGAAAAGATAAATAAGAGTGCTAGAGATGTATTTTAGAACAAAACATATATATACATACATATTGAGAAAATCTCAGCTAAAAAGGTGGTAGGGGAAGGAGAGGAGAAATTCTACTTTCAAAATGGTGCTTAATTAAATCATTCTGATCGATATATCTAAGAATTAATGGCAATGGTTTATTGCGATCACACAATAGCCAGGACAGTCATATAACAACCAAGATCTTAACTTATGTGCATATAGATGTAGTCATTACTGTATAATTATTTGGGTCCAACTTTAATTTAAATGAAGAGAAGAAAAAGATGTGCCAGCTGAACCGTTTGAAAAAAAAAAAAAAGAACCAAAAAAAAAAAAGAAAAAAAAAAACTTAAGTAAGATATTCTCTCATCATGCCATGTGCCAGGTAGATGAAGAATTTAGTGTAATGTTTATAAAGCGAGTTTCTTTTTCTTCTATACCATTCAAAGCTCATCAAACTGACCATGCATGGTCCCAAATTGGGTAGGAAATATCTACATATATCATGTGCGTAGGTATATGTATAACCACGTATATACAACTATATAATAAACATGTACACATGAAATTGTCCAGCAAGAAAAAAGAAAAAAAATGGGTTAATTATATACGAAATTGGTATTTGATTAGGATTGATATCGACTGTCTTCTATTCTTGAACGCCATTAATGGGAGCAAATATTTATTGGTTGAAATCTAGTCGAAAATGAAAACAAGCGGACCCTTTTCTGCCCAAAAAGAAAAGACAATGGATATATTTGTTTTTGATCAATTTCGACTTTCGTGTACTAGTTACTACTTTGCAATTGAAAATGCATTTTTTTAATACAAAAATAGATAATTATAATTTCAAAATCCTAAAAAAAAATAAAAAATAGATCATAAACGCAATAATAATAAGATTGTGAGCTATTATAATTTTTTAAGAGAAGAAAATAATAAAGACTACTAGCGAATAATTGCATTCACCTATTATTAGACTGCATGTAGAATATTGTTTAGATTTCAACACCAAATAAGATCTACTTTCGCTGAAAAAAAAAAAAACTAACTCATGCGCATTACATATCTCAATATAAAGAAAAAATTCTTAAATTTAAGATCTAATAAATCCCATATCAATAAAAAAATTTGGTAGTATTATAAACAGATCTAAATCTAGACTTATTATAAAAATAATTAAAAAAATAAAAAATAGAAAAACTTCTCATCCACAAAAGAGACCAGGGAGGAGAAGAAAGAAAAATGAGAGACAGGAAAAGGAGATCAAAACACTCACTCTCTAGGCTGTTGTGAAAGAGTCTAACAAGAGTTTCAAAAATTTCAAAACACTTACTCTCTGAGCTCTTGTGAAAGTGTCTAATAAGAGTTTCTCGGAGAGAAAGAAAAAGATACTAGGGTTTTATCCTATTCAATGATATGATTGGTTTTGATAAAGGCTTAAACCATCAAATACTTAACATACTAACTCACGGTTAGGTTGTTGCCCCGCCGAGAAGACTTTACGAATTCAACTTACTGATGAGGTTTTTCTTGTTTGATATTCACATCGACCCAAATTATCAGTTTAATGTAATTTATGAATGGCTAGAGTATTATCAGTTCTATACCGACACTAGTAGTTTTGGTTCAATTTGGTTTGTGTAGTTTAAAATTTATGGTATTGGTCTCTTCTCACTCGTATATTTCTTAGTATAGGTGTTCAAAAAAATGGTTGGATCGTAGTAGCCACTCCCACCAACCCACACTGCACCAAAACTGATGGCTATTTTCATTTAAGATCGGTCATAGTTTAGAAAAATTATAAACCGTGCGGTGCGGTGTGTGATTTAGAACACATTTTCTCGGTTTTTAACCGAAACGACCGAATATGCTTTTATGCATATGCTTTAAAATTTTATATGTTACTACTTACTAACACTAGCACAACCCATTCTATTTATGTTTTAACCTATTCTATTTATGTTTTAAGCCCAACCACAACTCTGTTGGGTCAAGCAAAAATTGTCACCCTCTCTCTCGGCCAAACTTAACAGTCAGGTCTCTCTGCCCTCGGCTCAAGGCTTCAAGCTCCACAGGTTTGGCTTCTAATTAACATGGACTACAGTGTTTTATATAGCTTTATGGATTCAATAATGGTGTTAATTCCCTGAAAAAAATAATGGTGTTAAAATATATTTATTGTGCGAAAATTGGTTGTTCATTCGGAGAGTGGATCTTGTGAAAAAATGGTTGTGCGAAAATTCCCTCAAAAAATATTTACTCTGTTTTCTTCATCAATGGTATGAAAATGTATTTATTTCTTATTGCATTGTTCTAGAGATTCTTTTCATTATATGATGATCTTAGTATGTGATATTCTATTAAATTTGATACATTAATTTTAGTTGATTTTCGTAGCGATTTTACTGTTGGAGTAGTAAGTAGTTGATGTTTGATTGTTACTTTATTTGTGTGATCTTGTTGTAATTTCGTTGTGATTTAGTACATTTGCTTCTTGTTGTGCCAAAATATTCTATTAGCTTTGATACATTATTCTTCGGTGCTAGTTTGTGCTTTTAGTTTTTATAATAATCTTTGCAATGGGTATTGTGGTGTAATATTTATGTGTGTGTCTAATACTCATTTCTTTCTTGTAGAATGGAAGTCTTAATTGTTGATATAATTTATTTATTATTTATTTTAAGATAGTATGAATTTTAGATTTCGATTAAAGTTACTTTGATTCTGGGTTGTAACATTTTAATTTTTATATTTTTCTTTTTTTTATGCCAATTTTAATGTATTTTTAGAATCCTGATTTTTTCTTTTTCCGATTTGAATATGGATTTTAGACATACTTTATAAAACTAAAGATGTGTTATATATTATTTTTTTAGTTAAAATTGTGAGTTTAGCCAAAAAAAAAAAAACAGCAACAGAATAATTAAGGCCCAATCAAGGCCTATTTTGTCAAAGTCCAAATTCTGAATTGTGAAAATTGTTTGGACCGTACCGTAAAATTTAAATATAGTTTGGTCAGTTTTGATCGGTTATTGCAGACCGCATAATCTAATTAATTTGTAAAATCAAATATATAGTTCAGTTAACTTATGAGAGGTTCAAATCGGTCAAACTAGAATGTTAACACCCATACTTCTTAGCAATTTAGGTTTTTGGTGTTGGGCTGGCTCACACTATCTATGGTCATAAAAAATTGGGCTATAAGAACAAGATCTCATCAATATGCCTATATCAGTTCGATTTCATGCGGTTTGGACAGAAACCACAAATCAAACCGACGATTAAGTTTTTGCAAAGTTCTCATGCAAAACCAAATTATTATTGTTATATATTTTTATTTTTTTGAGAAAAACCAATTCAATTTGAGGATTTGCTTGATCCAATTAAGCAATTAATTATTCGGTTTGTTGATTTTGATTTAAGCACCTCTACTAGTACCCAACAAATCATCTTTTTCGTATACAATTAATGTTACAAATATGATGTATATATACTATGTAGTATACTTAATACATATGCAGCCTCACCATACAATTCAAAATGGAGAAAATAATAATTACTTACCTTTGTTTTTTCTCATTATAGGGTCACGTGTTTACCATACAGAGAATTAAAAACAAAAAACAAAAGAAAATTTTTGTTCATTGCTTGCAGAACAAACTTTGATTACTCCCTCGGAATAAAGAAATGAAAACACGAAACCCCCACCCCCACACCCACCACCGGCCACCCCAAACCCAAAACATAAAAATAAATAAATAAATAAAATGCTGCCCTTACTTCTTAGCATGAAATATTGGCTTATTTCATTAAAATTTCAAGCATATAAAAAAGAATAAATAACAAGATATATTTTATGCTGACCCAAAGTAATTTCTCTATTTGTAACGCTTGTATATATAGAAAAAGTGCAAAACCAATGAGAATAGAATTAATTTAAACATTGGTCGTGTGGTAATTATTCTAAATTAAATTCTGTAATTAATCAATTTTACAGTAGGTATGCTAGCTGTATAGATAGATCGATCAAATATGTTCGTCTTTATTACATATATTTTTCTCTTTTGCTCTATTATGGTACATGAAAGTCGCAATACGTATTAATTATCTATCATAAGTTGGTTTAATTATACAAGTAGTGCAATAGAGCCAAAAGTTATGGTACAATAATGGGGGCCTATAAGTACCGTCTTGTGTGTAGTAGGCTCTAAGCTATACAAGATTTAGGATTGGTTATTAATGAGTTAGGTTAGCATTGTAACGAGGAGTACTGTCAAGCCACGGACATATACATAGTTCATCCTATCCAATAAAATTATGTCATTTCTAGCATATACATAGCTCGTCCCATTTAATAAGATTGTGTTATTTCTCACGGACAAATTAGTACAATTTAGAAACTAAATCTAGTAACAAATTTATGTGTGAGATCTCACACATAAATTTTTTATTATTATTATCAAAAATAGTTATCTGTGAGATCTGATAAGTTTTTATCATCTACTTATTTGTGTGATAACTGATAAATTTTTAATATCTACGTACCTATTTGTTAATTTGTATAAATAATTTGTAGTACAAGGTTACATTATGATAAATCCGAATCTTATAATCGAACAATTTTAAAGTGCTTTATCTATTTTTATTTTTATCTGTTGAAATATTATCAATTTTAACCTTTTTTTTAAATCATGATCAAATATGAAACAAAGTATAAATCATTTATAATTAGACATTATTTTTAGTGAAACTTTCTATATAAATATTTTATTATTCCAATTTTCTATATAAAATTGTTTCTAAATTTAAAAAATAGAATTTAAATTTTATACCAAACACGGTCCTTAGTTTTGGAACTTACCCTTTGCCACACTTGTCAAGTGAAAAGGGGAAAAGAAATCTTAGGCCTATGTTCACTTGCGTCGATAGATGAAAATTCGGATATTCACCCATATTCAACCATTAGTTTATTAATTAAAATATATTTTTTTTTGCTCTAAATAAAAGAAATCAGTGGTGTCCTCGTGCTCAAGACCTTAGGCTTATTTCACTTGCATCGATAGACGAAAATTCAAATTTTCACCCATATTCAACTATTAGTTTATTAATTAAAATATATTTTTTTGGCTCTAAATAGAGGAAATCAGTAGTGTTCTTGCGCTCAAGACCTTACGCCTATTTCACTTGCACGATGGAAATTCGGATTTTTACCCATATTCAACTATTAATTTATTAATTAAAGTATTTTATTTTTTCCTCTGAATAAGTGGAATCCCATATTCAATTATTAATTTATTAATTAAAAAAGTATACTTTTTGGGACACTTGGCCCAGTCCATTTGGGGGCTAGAGGAGAGGCATAATTCAGCACTCACAGAGATGCTTGGGTTCGATCCCTGACGGCTAGGGAGGATAGCTTTTAGCCTTAGTTGGTCGTCCTTCACCACCATGCCGCCGCTACCACCGGTGGCAAATTAAAACATACTTTGAATAAGGAGTTCCACTCCCTCCCTCGTTGCTTTGTCGGCTTGAAACGTCTGGCTTTAATACCTCTCTTTAGCAATACATTAATATCGATATATGAAATCTCGTTATAGTCCTTGAAGTGAAACAATGTTTGAAACTACAGAGTAAAGTATGCATGATATTCAACTTAATAAGTATTGGACTTAATGTTTAATTTTTAGAGCATTTTGTGGACTAAAATAGAACTATTGGTTAAAGTTTAGAAGACCACTTAGAATTTTAGATCAAGTTCTTAAGAGTAGTTCAAATTGTCCCAACTTCAAATAAACAACTTAAACGGGAAAAAGTACATAAAACCATTATCTTAAGCATATTTTCATAACTGCCCATTTTTTATTTTTATTTCAGAAATACCCATTATTCGATCCTTTTAGAAAAATTTATGCCACACGTATTATAAAAATTATACTCGAAAATCGGTATACATTTCAAAATTTGTACCATAGTATAAATTTACAGTATAAATGTAAACTATAGTTAAAATTTGCATTGAAAATGTATACCACAAATTTTATATATGAAATGTCGTCTACTTAGAAAATGTGTAATTTTTAAAGGGAAAAAAAGGTCTTTGTAAAATTTGATTAAAAAATGAGTATTAATGTAAATTTCTAAAATAAAGTCGAAACTGCTGAATGTGACCATTAGTATGTCAAAATGGGCCTTCTAGCCCATAAGGGTCCGGGACAAAAGTGGGAAAAGTGTATGAATACCAAAATTTTAAAGCATATTAACATGGATACTCCTTTTTTTTATTCATACCCATTTTTATACCATTTTTGGAGTAATATATACCACAGGTATTTCATACATAAAACGTAGATAAATTATAACTGAAAATAGGTATACATTTTATAATATATACCATCGGTATATATTTCACACGCTAATTTTGCACATAAAATATATACAATAGAACATGAGTAAGAAATATTAAAATGAAAAGGCATGTATTGGTGAAATATAGGGCAAAAAAGGGGACTGAGCCTAAATTTAAAGCATAAAAGTTTATCTCTAGCTAGATCTATCTCAAGTGGCCCAAATAGATCAGGGAACATAGATGAACACAAATAAACCATGAAGTCTAGAGAAGTCACTACAGGTAATTAGGCTGAGTAACAATTTCGGAGGATGGTATTGGACTTATTATATATTTTAAGGAAAATGATGTCAAATTAACAGGGCTTTTTAAAAAAAACTCAAGGGGCAGAGTTCAAAAAATTGATATTTTAGAAAAATATAATTTTCTAGATATATTTAGAAAAATCCAAGATATATTTAGAAAAATATCATTTTCTAATTTTCATTTAGACAAGCACTATTTTTAAAAATATTTAAAAATTCATTTTTATTCAAAATCGATATTTTTCAAAAGTACTCAAAGCAACCAGTCGGAATAATTAGGGTAAAATATCGAGTTTCTTGAAATAACTAGTTTGATTATCTCAATTAACTTGACCAGTTAACTAAAGTATCTTATCAATTAGTTAAAAATTATTTGACGAGTTAACTCAAGTATCTTATCAATTGATTAAAAAAATGATATTTTTTAAATACGTTTTTAGGAAATATTTTCTAATACTTTTAAAAGTGATTTTTTTGAAATAAATCTGATATTTTTCCCAAAAAAAAATTAAATCTAGGAACTTTCCAGTTTTTTTTGAAATTTTACCATATAAAATCAAATTTCCTCGAACTAATATATTATTTGGGAGAACTGCCATCCATGAAAAAAAAACCCAATAGAGTGTTAATATATCTTATTTACAATTAGATATGCTACTATCCAGTCTATCCTTGGTTCAATCAATGGTCCATTGGGCCAACAAAATGAAGGTGTTATATCACATCATGTTATTTGCAACCATAGTCCATTTTCTCACCCTTTGAAAATTAAAAAAAAAAATGATTTATATGATAAATTTTCAAAAAAAAAAAACAAAATTGAAAAAATACTGGATTCTAAATTTTTTTTGAAAAATCTCAAATTTATTTACAAAAATAGTATTTAAAAATACTTATAAAAATACAACTTTTTTCGAATAAATTACCAGTAATCTGATCACTTGCCTCAAGTATTGCTAAAAATGCCAAATTTGAAAAAAATGGTATTGTTCAAAATATTTTTGAAAAGTTAAATTTTTAACATAACTTTTAAAAATTAATATTTTTCTAAATCAGTTTGGGAAATTTCAAACAATTCAGCCCATCTCAGATTTTTTAACTAAAAAGCACCCAACACTACTTTTTAAAAAATAATAACAAAAATACGACTTTCGTAAAATAATTATTTTTCCATACAATATTCTTCAATGGCATTTCTAAATATTTTGGTTAATGAAACCAATAAACTAATTTAATTATTAGGAATCAATTTAGTTTCTTGTAACCAAAAATCAAATCCTATAGAAACCAATTTGATGTCCGAAGACTAGAAAACAAAGATTATTAGAAACTAGAAAAATATTGCTAAAATATTTCTAATTTAACTTTGTCTTACACAATACAATGTCATCTTAGTTTAATATATTAACGTTCTTACATAATATCGACGAAATTAGTAGCGTAGTTAACTGCGCATTTTGGCAATTTTTCTACCAAAGGATGTCAACACAACGATGACCCAGAAAATGTGAAACAATAAAATGACTTTATTTTTGAAGACTTAAAGTTCACCAGTCAAACATGGCAATTTATTCGGATTTTTAGAATATCCCCCATTTATGTGATTGAGACTTGAATTGAGATAATATTAAAACCCAATGATCAAATTTTTCAATATCTTCCTACCAACTATCTGTTTCAAATGAATGTAATTCATATCTACTCTTTCACAACCTACTAATGCTTAGTACTTACCAAGCTTTCATTATGATGTTGAATTGAACTAAGCTTGTAGTTGGCATGTACATTACTAGCTTTTGTTCTCAGTCAAATAACGAACAATTAGTAAGGAAAAATTGTGCATACTTTTTATTGCTCTGATTTGGTCCATCTGCATATCACCAAAAGATATCATCATAGAACAATTCATCAAAGAGTATATGTAACTAGTAACATGTTTTAACTCTCTTTTAAACAAATTACCCTGTTTATGCTGATAAATTGAACTCCTGCTCTCCGGGTTATGAAGCATGTAATTTTGGGTGACTAATGACAATTAATGAAATAATAAACTCATTTTAAAACTAATTACTGTGGTAACAAGTTTAGTCTGATTGGTAACCATACATACCTATAATATTGAGGTTTAGAGTCCAATTTCTCCCATCCCTAATATCAAAAAAAAAAAAAAACTCTTACTCTAGCTATCATAATTATGTAAGGTTACTCACAAACTACATTAATCTTTGGGGCAATTAGCATATGGTCGAATTTTGGGTCCTTAAAATAAATACTCATTTTTCAATGTACTTACCAAAGAGGTTGAGTATATTAGTTGGTAAAAAGTTATCTACACACTATAAAAGCTTATACACTTGATACATATATCAGATCATTACATATAGGCAGTGTAACAACTAATATATTCAACCATTTAGTTATTAAAGGGGGAAAAAAAGAAAAAAAAAATGAGAGAAGGACGTTTGATAAACTAGAGGATTAATAATA